>JBBUKS010356271.1:0-19724 GCA_038050645.1 Hedychium gardnerianum
TGGGAGGTTCGGCGTTATTAAATCCAACTAGCGGTGCTCCGTATGAATACGTGTCGTTCCATACGTTCTTGTTAATAAATGCTTCGAATCGCGTCTAATTTCACTACCGTGACTGATTAGTGATGTCAGATCGAATTTTTTAAATTTATTAAATTTTCAATGATTAATGATTAATCTGATCATCACAAAATTGTATCGATCGTTAATATTTCGATGATGAATGAATTTTTTTTTTATAGAATTGAATCGGTCGTTTCATGTTTGATATTTTTAATTTAATTAATTATTATTTTTTGTTAAAATAAATAAAAAATATTTATGATTGATAATTTAGAAGTTCATTATTTCATGTTTACGAGTGAATTTTTTTTATAATAATAATAATAATAATAATAATAATAATATTATTATTATAATTAAGAATTGAATTATGAATATTTAAATGATAACTTGATGTCTTGATACAATTGTATCATAATCCAAATGATAAGTTTGATCTAAGTTTAAATTTTGGCATATATTATAAAAAAAAAATGGCTCTAATAATATTAGTTATTTAAATAAGTTTTTATTAATATTTTTTTAATTTATTTTGATGATTAATAATTTTTTTTATAAAATTAAATCGATCTTTTTAAATTTAATATTATTAATTATTATTATTATGGCGTGGTCTTTATGCACTGACATATTTGTAGCTATCAAGCAAAGCATATATTGCTAAAAGCAATTGCCTGCGTGAGCTGCAACGCACACAGACCGCTCATTAAATTAATACATATATTTTTATTTATTGATTTATTTTATGTTTTTTAAAATTAAAAAAAAAAGCATGTTTAAGTGATTTAATTAGCGGATCCGAAATTTAACGGGTCATTCTTCGGCCCCGGCCCGGCCCATCCGCAATTGGTTATGGTTCCAACTTGCTTATGTCACGTGCTGACTACGTGCGCATCTAGAGTCCACAACCCGATCCGTATGCTTCCTTCTGTAGGCTGAAACTACCGAGCCACCTTTATTATTTTGAAAGTCTGAGGTCGTCGGACTGCCAAACGTTATCCGCTCAGGCCAATAGGAGTCGTGATTTAGATGTTTGGTGTCTTGAGAATATCACGGGATCAAATGGTGCAGCAAGCTTTCGCTTCCCGCCAGTTTGTCGCTTTCCCCTTCGGACGTGGCCGGCGATGCGTCTAGGTTCGCTTTGGAGCTCGCTGGCATCCCTAATGCCGCCTCCTTAATTAATCCGATGGGCGCGGCGCTCAATTCCTTCCAAAGATGGCTCGATTTGGTGGATGGATTCAGTTCCTGATCTCCTTCCTCCGAGTTCTGATGGAGAGGCCCGTTCCCGACGAGGTTCAGCTCGCTTTCTGAAGCTAGGTGCGATTCCCTTGTTATGGTGCTATCTGATTTGGTTTCCCTCGTCATTAGTTGACCGATTTCTCGATTTAAAGATGAGATTTTGTGGTTCGCTGAAGTAAACAATTTGTGCTTTTTTTTTGGGGGGCGTAGGGCGCTGATTAATTAGATGGCCTGGTTTGGTAGTTGGATTCGATTGGCGATCTTCATCCTGCGAATTTTTACGGAGAGGCCCGCTTCGAGCGAGCTCCTACTCGTCATCTGAATTCCAAGGTAGGTTGAAATTGAATTGGGCGCCTTGATCTCTGTATTTTGCATTCCTTTCCTGTGTCTTATTGAAGTTCTACAATTTAGAAGTTTTGCTTCAATGTTCGGTTGTAGTCTCTGTTCAAGACCTTATTTTTCAGACGTATGTCGATTCCTCTTGATATTATGACTCTATCGTTTTTGGTTCAGCAATGATTTCTGGATTTCATTAAAAGTCCCGAATTTTTTCAACAATCCGTCAAAATTTTTACATTTTTCCAGATATCAAAGATTCTATTCACTTTTATGAGAATTCTGATATATTGTCATTTGTTGGATCGTAAATCGTGATCTCTTTCCACTTCTTGCAGATGGTTGAGCCAAACACTCAAAGATACAAACTCAGAAGCTTAATGCAATACTCAGAAATTTTGGTCTGCAATCGACTCAAAGATTAAAAAAAAATCCTACAGCGATGGAGGACCATAGCCACAACACTCTTCAACTTGTAATAAAGTTGTAAATTTGCCTTTTTGTTTAAATGTAAAACGCAGCAACTAGTTAGCAAACAATTTCCACTATTCCAATCCTTTTTTGTGTTGTAATGCTCTCATTTACTCAAGTTTTGTGAAGTGAATACTTCCATCTTTTTTTTGTTAGAAAAAAGGAGTGTGTTCAGCAATGCATAATTTATGCATTTCATAACTATCAATGCCACAAAATTATCCTTTTGAACTATAACAATTGCACAAACTTTAGGTTTAAACAATAAAAAATCACACATAATTTTCTTTAAATTCTATATTTAAAATGTCTATTTTGGATAATGAAATATTCAAAGGCTTACTATAATTTTTTATACATGAACTATAAAGAACTTCAATTATTCATAATAAATCAAAATTATAACAAATATATAATTTAGACATGAGAATTTTGATCTCTGAATTTGAATTTATAATAGAGCATTTTTTTCCTCAAAATACACCCTTCATATTTATTATTTTCCAAAACATACCCTCCAAGTAGACACATTAGAAGAAGCCTTTACTAGGAAGTAAATAAGAACTGAAATTTTGTGTGCATATTCATAACGTGGTTTAGCAACTTTACTAGGCATATCTAACAGTGCTAACAAGACAATTTCTATGAAGCATCTATCTGTAATGAACTCAAAACCAGAAGTGCCCGACATGTCGGCAATAGCTTCATGGATGCAAAGGTGAACCATTCTCTGAAAATCCTATGGCTTCCATCGAGCCAGTAATGCCCTCTAGAGCCTGCACACACACACTCGAAAACCCTACCAGAGCCTGGAACACATTGGGGAGGCTGGTCTGCAGATTGTTCAGCGTCATGGCCCGGCTCTTCCGGACGGATTCCAAGTACCGTGCCTTTTCATCCTCCAGCCTCTTCTTCAAAGCATCGAGTTTTGCGTACTTAGTTGACGATGCTAGTTGGTGATTCACCTGAGGTCCTTGGACCGTCTGTTGGATGATATGCTCATCATTGTGCTTCTCTAGTGAGCGAAGAGAGCTTAATTCTCTATCCAATCTGCTCTGAAGTCGGTCAGACTGCTTTCGCAAGTTGTGCTCTTCGGAGTGTTGAAGAATGATAGAGCGAATGACCGATAGAAAGCACTTAATTGCCTCAGCTGCTACCTGTTGAGATGACAAGCATGTTCTAATATTGCAATGTGCCAGTTATTAGAAATCATGTAGAATTTCCATCTAAAATGATATCGCAATGCCTGTATCAACCATTTTGAACAACTTTGATCCAATTTGTCTATTTATAGAACCTACTCCTTATCGTTCTTCAAAATATCCCTATCATCTCAATTTATTCCTCATTTTCTATCCATCATACTGTTTTTATCATACTAATGGAACTTTACGAATAGAAGAGTGTGAGAACTAAAATTACCTTTTCAGGTAGCCTATCGAGAACTCTTTGCAGCTCTTCACAATATCCACCGATCCGGGTAGTTGAATTCATTAGTTGATCACTTTCAGGAAGGCCCTCAGTAAGCCTAATCCACTGGTTGAGAATGTGCAGATACACACGCTGACAACAGAAGAGATTGCAGAAGGAACCGTACCACGATCTCACCTCTGCTTCAAGCTGAGATATTGCGTGACGAAGTGAATCAGTTGTTGGATCACTGCCGAGATGGTTTTCTAGAAGGTTGGCTTGTTGAGAGACATGGTTTTGCACTTGATGGCATTCATACATTGTTCTCCACATCTTCACCAGCCTTGAGAAGTTTAAAATGAACAAACAATTAACAATCATATTACTAGCAATGGCAAAGATTAACTCAAATTTTTTTAATTAGTTTAGCATAATCGAGCAATAAACTCAAACTTCTAAGTTTCCAGTTAAACAATGGGCATATTCCTAGCTTACCCGACTGTGAATTCAATTAACTGAGGGAAGAGTTCTTCATCCCTAAGCTTCGATATGGATAAACATGTTCCGTTTATCGACTCCTTTAAACAAATCATTCGGCATTGCAACTCTTCAATGTCTGAGCGAGTTTTCTCGGTTTTCACAGAATCATACTCTCCAGCTTCGAGTTTGTGCAGTAGTAGGATTGTCTTCTTATGCTGGGACTTGGCAATCTCCTCATCCTGGAATTAGTAAAATTTATTCAAGAGTTGTGCTTGTATTTTAGCATATCGATTAGTCATGCTTGGTAAAATCATCCCTGATAAACAGATAAAGTGCTAAAAGATGGATTGAGGACTAACTGCAATAGCATGTTTACCTTCACTTGCTTATAGAGCTTCTGCTCCTCGGCAAAAAGTCTTTCGAGTGTTGTGCAATGCTTACCGGGACTAGAAGCATTACTCGCACCGTGAGCATCTCTGTGAGAATGAGAAGATCGGAAGGACCAACTCCACGACAATGCATTTACGACCTTGGCAGACTTTGAACTCTTTCCTGAAAAAATAGAGGGCAACAATACCATTTTTTACCTACTGAGTTAATCACAACCAGAGAGAAGAAATTTTGTAAATTAATTCCTTAAACATGTAATCAGAGGCTTCTCCCATCTTCCGTGTGGCTCAATCTTATAGTTCTAAGCAGTAATTCACAATGTTTGAGCGAGAAATATACTTCCTATAGTAGATTCATACTCTAAAGAAGCATTTAGATACAGTAGTAAGGTGGAAAACAATGAACTATACATAGCATCATACAAAGAGATGAGGTAGAGATTACCTTTCCTCCTTTCGATATCCCAGGGATGAGAACAGCTGCGATTTGATTCTAGAACAACTGCAACATCCTTCCCTCCGGCAGCAGCTTTCAGGAAATACTCGTCCACCTCTTTTACGATCCCGGCCAATGTCTTCTTGCTCCTCCACACGACCATTCCCATGTCTGTGTCTTTGGTTAGCCAACTCACCACTGACAAATTGTCGTTGGCCAACTCCTTCGATGTGTATTTGTCTTTCACTGCATTCAATGTCACAGTATAAGCTTCCTCTTTGGGGACCAGCTTCTCTTCTTCCTCCATCTCTTCTTCCTCCTCCACGAACTCCGACTTGGTCTCCTCCCAGTTCTCTTCTTCGGCGGCAGCCTGAATGAGAGTTCCTGAGTCCTTCTGAGGCAGTGGGGAGGAGAAGCTCGAGGAAGCAGGTGGGCTGAACGGATCCCAGAACTCCCAGACTGAGACGGGGACGGTAGGCGGAGGCGTTGAGCAGCTCTGGTCGTCTTCTGAATCGCTCGAGTCGCCCTCGACGGAAGCTTTCTCCTCCACTGCCTCCTTCGCCGCGACGGAACTATAACTGGGCGGCGGCGGTGGCGAAGGCGGTAGAGGCGGCGGCGGGGGAGGTGAGGGGGGCAATGTGAGGTCGGTAGGGGGAGTACCAGTAGGGACCATCGTCTCAATCTCAGTAAACTGCCGAAGAGTCGCGCCGGTGTTCCTCAAGGAATGGAGGTACGCCATGTGAGCGGCGGCAAGCTCCGCCCGGCAGCTGAGAAGTCGCTTCATCAGCCTCCGCCGCTCCTTGCATCGCCAGACCACTTCGTCCGCCTCCACCCTCGAGTACGTGCACCCCATTCCGCCGCACAAAAAAGAAAAGAAGGAGAAACAAAAAGAGGGGCAATGTATCAGATCTTTGTCTCGATTACTCAACGACTTCGCCGGAAAACAGCTCAAGTCCCACAAAAATCAAAACAAAGAAACGAATCCGCCGTTCCCAACTCATATACATGCTGCCATTTCTCGGGAACCGCAACTTTAGCTTGAAAGCTAAGCTAAATACCTAATCCAAACTAGAACCGACAGGGAGATGAAGATAAGGCGATTTATTTCACCGATAAGGGCGAGGACGCGAGGTTTAACCAAGATGAGATTTTGCTTACACAAGAATGCTCATCTGCGCCACAGAGTTGATGATTGCCGGAAGAGACAAGAAAGGAGGCGAGAATGGCATGGAAAGACAAAGCAGCGGCGGACTGCTGCATGCTCTGTCAGCCGCAGCTCCCTGTCGCTTTCCCGGTCGCCCCTCTCCTTCCCTTCCCATCAAAGTGGGTTGTCGGAGGGAGAGAGAGAGAGAGACAGTTTGGTGGCTTTAAAAGCAGAGCTAGAAAACAATGTCGTCGACGTGTAGCGGAGGATTAAACATGTTGTAAGTTTAATATCACAAACCGTAACACGTGGGAAGCGTAGAAGAAAGATTGAGTCATCGATCGTAAATGCTGCGAGAAAGAACAAGTCTCATTATTGAATATGGAAAGTAATTATATTATATTTGCATTCATATTCCAATGAATTACTAATTGAAATATTATATAATAAAATTTAAGATTTAGTTAGTAATTAAGTTCTTGTTATTTTTATGTATTAATTACTGTTCGGGTTGATTAGATCAACCTCTATGATTTATCTCCTCCGTATTAATCTTGGGACGGACTGACGACGTTAGGAGCGAACGTTTCGTTTTTTGCCACAATTATATTTGCATTCATATTTTTTTCGAAGAAAATATTAAAAAGTGAAGAATACTTTTGTTGCAGGGCCATTTAACAAGACGCACCCTAGTTTTTTCTGAAATTAAATTGGAAGTATTATAAATTTTATATAGCAGCGAATACACCCTTCATCGATCACTACGATAAATTAAAAAAAAATTGATGAAAACTCATTCATGCGATTAATATTTTTAAAATTATATCTCATAAAATAAAAATTATAATATATCACAATTAAAATTTAATTCTTAAATATCTAATTAACTATTTAAAAGGTCAAATAATTCCAAGGTCGTCTATCTTATCTTGGTTTGTATAGAGTTTACAGTTTAGCTTATTAATATTAGAAATAAAAATCATTCATTAATAAAATAATTATCAAATTTATAAATAAATATAAAAAAAATCAAAATAAATAAAATAAACTTATAATATCCAACTTACAAATTGAATTAAGAGCTCAAGTTCATTAAAAAAAAATGAAATCAAGTTGAACATCGATAGCAACAACCATTTTATTTTAAATGGATTACTTTATGAATAAGTTTGAAGAGCAGAATACTTACTTGACTCATTTATAGCATTAGTCAAGCTTAACACCTCTCTATTATCTTCAATAAGCTAATGTCAAGCATCCGAACTAACACAAGTGTGGTTTATTATGGATTTTTTCTTAGTAAAAAATATATCTAAAAATATTGATCATCTAAAGAATCTCCTATTAATACTTTTTGTTTTATCCTAACAACAGATAAAAAAATTCTATGAGATCTAATCATCCCAAATTCAATATTATTTAGATTAATCATTTTTTCTTTCACAAGTGTGATTTGTGATGACACTCAAGATGTTATATATTTTTATGACAATATAAATTTAGTTTTATAAAAAAAAAAATTAACTTATTTTATAAAAAAATTATTTTTCCTAATAATTAAATATTTTGTATTCATGGCAAATAAAAAATATCACTCTTTTTGATGATTTTAAAAATAAGACAAAAGGCTACTTTATAATCTACAATAGCATTTAGTTGACACTAAATATTTAATTTATGTTAATTAATTCTAGAGTAATTAACTTGGCTTATAATTTTTTTTTATAAGATATTAAAATAAATCAGAAAATATTCATAATGTATAATAAATTAATTATTTATTAAAAAAAAATCATTCGTTAAAAACTATTATCTTAGGCAACACGATAGCCCTTAAATAAATATATATTTGATATGAAATATATATTGGAACATTTATTAATTTATTTTTAAAAAGAGAAACTCAATTTTCAGTTAATTAATGACCTCTTTTATTTTTACATGAAATTAATCCAAGAAATCAATTCATGATTATGGCAGATTACGGCACAGAACCATAATTGACTGATTGAGAGCTGGCGACCGGGGGCCATAATAGCAGGGCTCATATTTTATGTAATTATTAAATACGAAAAAAAAATCTTAATTAATAATTAATTCATAAATAAAAAAGTTATGAATTGATCTTCGAGAAAGATGATCTCATCGTATCAATTCTATCCAGATTTAGCCAGTGGCCGTTTGAACCGGGATGGAATCTGGGAATCTCGAATTTCTATATCTGCCCGGTGAACCACTGCTCGACCCTTTCTTAACCTATCCTTTACCCCCTCCGTATTTATAGCAAATTAACCCTGTTCGTTTCCGATCGGCCCTCTGAAGCCGCCGTGGTGCTCCCCTTCGATCTCCTCCTCTTTCCCCATTTCCTCCCTTGTGTTCTTCGTCAATCGCTCTTCTGCAGGTCAGTTTGATTTTGATTTTCGTGAGTGGTTTTCTACGATTTGTTTGTGACTGAGAAGTGGCAGTAGTTTTTTTTTTTTAAAGGTTTTTGGCAATGGGAAGTGTTTGGGAAACGGAGGAGGGCGGGAAGATGAAGAGGCGGTGGTGCTCTTGCAGCAAGGAGGACTTCCTGCCGGAGGAGTCGTTCCAGAGCTGGGCTAGCTACAGGAAGGCCCTCGGCGAGACGGGCCTCCGCCTCAAGGATCGGATCACGGCTCGCTCCGTGGACAAGTTCGAGATCACCGAGATCAAGGCCCGAAGCGGAAACGAGATGAAGAAAAGCCTCTCCTGGTGGGATCTCATCTGGTTCGGGATCGGCGCGGTCATCGGCTCCGGCATCTTCGTCCTCACCGGCCAGGAGGCTCGTGATGAAGCTGGGCCTGCGGTCATCCTCTCCTACGTCGTCTCCGGTGTCTCCGCGATGCTTTCTGTGTTCTGCTACACCGAGTTCGCCATCGAGATCCCCGTCGCCGGTAAGACGCCGCTCTTCCTCACCCGCGAATCGACCATGATTTTAAGTTGAACGAATAAACTGTGGTCAGGTGGTTCCTTCGCGTACTTGCGGGTGGAGCTCGGTGACTTCGTGGCCTTCGTGACGGCCGGCAACATCATCCTCGAGTATGTAATCGGAGGCGCTGCCGTCGCTCGTTCGTGGACGTCATATTTCGCCACGCTCCTCAACCACCACCCGAACGACTTCCGTATCCACGCCACCGGCCTCGCCGCCGATTACAGCCGTCTCGACCCTATCGCCGTCGTTGTAATCACCTTGATCTGCATCGCGGCCGTGATGTCCACAAAGGCGTCCTCCCGCTTCAACTACGTGGCCTCCATTGTCCACCTCGTCATCATCCTCTTCATCATCATTGCTGGGCTCATTCAAGCCGACACCAAGAACCTCACCGCCGACTTCGCACCTTTTGGCGCGCGCGGCATCTTCGCTGCCGCCTCCGTGCTTTTCTTCGCCTACATCGGCTTCGACGCCGTCTCCACCATGGCGGAGGAGACCAAGAACCCGGCGAAGGATATTCCGCTGGGGCTCGTGGGGTCGATGGTCATCGTCACAGTGTGCTATTGCTTGATGGCAGTCACGCTCTGCCTGATGGTGCCCTACTACCAAATCGACCCCGATGCGCCTTTCTCGGTTGCGTTCTCCGCCATTGGTATGGATTGGGCAAAATACATCGTCGCCTTCGGCGCGCTCAAGGGGATGACGACGGTGCTACTGGTGTCAGCCGTCGGTCAGGCACGCTATCTAACCCACATCGCCCGTACGCACATGGTGCCTCCATGGCTGGCGCAGGTGCACGGCGCCACCGGCACCCCCATCAATGCCACCGTAGTTATGCTCGTCGCCACCGCCGTCATCGCCTTCTTCACCTCCCTCGGCATCCTCGCCAACCTCCTCTCGATCTCCACGCTATTCATCTTCATGCTCGTCGCCGTCGCCCTCCTCGTCCGCCGCTACTACGTCTCCGGTGAAACGACTGACGCGAACCGAAAAAAGCTCGTGGCCTGCATCGTGGCGATCCTGGCGGCCTCTCTGGCGATGGCGTTGCTGTGGGCGACGGTAATCGAGTGGTGGGTCTGGTACGTGGTGGCGCTCGCGGTGTGGCTGGTGGCGACGGGGTACCTGTGGTGGGCAGTCCCGCAGGCGAGGACGCCGGAAAAATGGGGTGTTCCTTTGGTTCCGTGGCTGCCTTCTGCGTCCATCGCAATCAACATCTTCCTGCTCGGGTCGATTGACGGGCCGTCGTACGTGAGGTTTTCGATATGGACTCTACTGCTGCTCGTCTACTACTTCTTCTTCGGCCTTCACGCCTCCTACGACACGGCGAAATCCTCCGCTGCCGCCGCAGGAGTGGGCGTTTAGTCATCAAAGTAGGGATTGCGTCCCGCGAATTTGGAGCTGAATAATTTATTTAGGATACGAACTGATTGCTAAGTGTTTATATACATCTGGTCTACTGTGAAATTTATTTAAAAAATTGAAAATAAATAATGAAGCAAATAATTTCACAAATATTTATTACTAATATTCAATTATCAATACTGTCGTATTTGGTATAGTGAAAAGGAATGTATTCCTCCTAAATGAAATATGAAAGGGATACAATCGGTATTTTTTATATTCTTGATAATTCATATATTTAATTTTTTGTATTAATTAAATTAATATGAGAGATGATCGGGGCTGTATTTTTTATTTTGGTTTAATAGAATGTAATTATATTGGATGGATATAAACATGATAAGCAATAGTTAAAGAAATAAGATTTAGTTTCCAAAAATAGATTTTATGTAAATATTTTATTGGACACGTTTGCATAATTTATCAATTTTTTTGGAAAGTAGGGACCTTTATCATAAAATTTGGAATGTTTCAAGTTGCGGATGTTTGACATGTAGTGTAAAATAGAAGAGTCCTCTGTAACACAACCTATGGAAGCTCCTTTTTTACTGTCCGATCTGACCAATTTTAAATCGCATCCATTAATTTGTAGTGAAAAAGGATCAGTTAAATTGTGTAGCATCCAACAGCCGTGAATTTTTAATCGATCGAATCAACGGCCAAATCCGCTGTGCCATGCATTCCACGAGACAGCCAACGAAACACGAAATGGCGGTGGACCCGCAAGCAAGCGGTTTGCTGCCTCTTCATCGTCGTTGCCGTGGCTCGTTCTTTTTTCTCCAATCGCGAAACTTGCTCTCGTCCTCCTCCTTTCTCCCGCCTCCCGACTTCCCGATCTCGCTCAGACGATTGATTCGGCGTCGCTCTCTTCCGCCTCCGTCTCCGGTCGTCGCTGCTTCTGCTTGGCCCGATCATGGCGTCGGTAATTTTTTCTTCCTTTTTCGAGCATTCTCATGTTTTCCTCCAGTTGGTTTCCCTTATTCAGGCGACTTGTGAGGGTTGGTAAATCTGTGGCTCTTATTCTATGAATCAAGTTACTTTCCCCCTTTTGTAGATGCAATTTTATTACATTTTGGTGGATCATGGCTTGTGGTTTTCAAATGTGTGGCTTCGTTCTCTTTTCCGGTATGGAAATACGATTTCATGTTAACCCTAGTTTGTTCTGGGTGAAAAAAAAGAGGATAATTTGACCGGAATTTTGTATCATATTTTATTGTTGTATGGAAATCACTACTAATGCCTTGAATGTCTTCTCTTTTTGGCCAAAAGGAGGTCCAATCTGTTCGATCGCTTAATAATCATGGCTTTTCTGCCATTACAATCTACAAACACTCCTCTGGGAGAATAACTTCTTGGATAGTGAAAGCAATATAATTGGTATTCTTTCGCTTCTGACTACAAGGAAGGCGTACATGTATTTTCATGTACAAATCTTTCTATTACAATTGCAAAAATTAGAAGGGTTTACACATTTTATCTTTTTTATTTTTGTTTGGAGTTGTTTTGCGGCTGATTTAATTGTGCTCCAATTATCTATTTTTCCGAAAGATTTTTTTCATATATATATATATATATATATATAAAGGGTTTTGAAGCACAGGGATAGATGCTTTTCATCTTCCTGAAAAACCTTGAATAACTCCTCCACCCTCAACATAGTTGTTAAACTAATGAGGTTTACCTGGAAGAAACATTAGTTTGTCTAGCATCACGCATTAGCAGAGCTGTGGAAACAGGAATAAGTTTTGCGCATGTTCCTTTTTGAAGATTAAGAAATTGTTCAGACACTTTTAATGGATTTTCTAGCAGGAGATAGCAGGAGAGATGGCTGACTTGTACTATAAAATTGTTGCTCCTTGGTTCTGAATGAATTCAGCAATGACATGCATGCTCGATCCATTATCTACATTTCTTCTATTTTGTTGTCCACTTATCTGTTTCTCCTTCCCCATAAAGGAGACTGTTAACATTTCTCTCTTTTGGCATGCAGCAGGGGAATGTCCATCCACTGCCCAAATTCGGAGAATGGGACGTCAACAATCCTGCCTCAGCCGAAGGGTTCACTGTCATATTTACCAAAGCTCGGAATGAAAAGAAGACCAGCAATTCTAATCCCCCACTAGCCCCAATAAGAAATGATGTAAATGATCTCAAACCAGAATCACCCCACCAGAATCCGAGAAAGAGTGTATGCATCCTCATCCTTTTTCCCTCGAACATGTCTCTTTGTACAAAGTTATCTAACTATTTCCTTGCAAACTTGAATCCAGAAGAAATTGTTTTGCTGCTGCTGACTTTTGTTGTTGCTGGAGCAATCTACAAGCACATCTGCTGCCTTGTGAGGATGTCAGGTCCTTATTTATCTGTTTATTACGTAAGACAAAGGAATGATTGTGGTGGGAAGCATTTTAATTCAGACCTTTTAGCTCTACTGTGTATGCTTTTGCTGTTGTCTTTAGACGAGTAATTGTCTATATAGGTTAATAAGGATTAGCATAATTTCTAGTTCCTGTTTATTGTTTGATTCATGACAAATGAGTAACAATCACATGATAACAACAGAGGCTTTGGAACATAAAGCGACGCACGAGATTTACTCAGTTCATAATTCAACGGCTAGACTTGCGGCTACGGAGTTCCCAACCGGACCTCCGGGCCGCTCCTTCTGCGGGCTGAGCCCATCGCCCAAGCGGGCCCACTCCCTGGACCGTACCGGCGGGCGTGGGCAACGTACGCCACCGCAGCCGCGGCGGCGAGAAGTGCGGCACCGACCGCACCGAAAGCCACGCCGGCGGCAAGGAGGCCCGTCCTCGGATGGCGCCGCCCTTGCGGCCCCGGAGGAGCCACCTTCCACGTCACGTTCTGCGCCTCCGGGAGCGCCTCCTCCTCCGGCCGGGCACGGAAGAAGGCAATCATGGCGGGCGACGCCGGACCCGGGTCCTTCTGGTTCGCGAGGCCGTGCTCCGACGGACGCAGGTTGGGATCCGCCGTTCCGGAAGCGCAGATCGCCAGCAGACACAGAACCAAGCGCTGCGCGCGGCCTCGTTGACTCCCCTGGCTCTTCTGCGCCATCCCCTCTTCCTCCTGCTTCCTCTGCTTCTAGGTCAGCTAAGATTTCGGTTAAACCTTCAAAGTTACTCTTCAACACAGATCTTACACAGATCTACCGTGCAAAATTGCAACTTTCCACGCAAAGAACGATACTAGTGAACTGAGACTTCTGAAACGAGAACAGAGACTGGAAATTAAACTGCACTGTACCTTTAATAATATCTTCTGCTTTCTGAGATATCAGCGACTGTGGAACAGGCGAAAGTCACTTCCCTATTTGCTCTTTTCTCTTCGGTTTCGGGAGTGGAGTTTAGTGGCGTCACGAGATGCCTTTCGGTCCCAGATTACGTCTATTTAATCGTTTATTAGAAATAGTGGTGAATAAAATTTTAATTAAATTAAATAAATTGATCAAATTTAAAAATTCAATTTATTTTTTTTATAAAAAAATCGGTTAATTTAATTTAAATTCAATTTTAAAATTTCTTATTCATTAAATTGAATAAATCGAATAAATTAATTTTTTTTATTAAATTCAAATTTTAAATTCAAATTTTTAGATTAAAATTATTTTTTTATTAAAATGAATCAATTTTTTTTTTATCTTAATTAGATTAAATTGATATTTTTTTTAGTTCAATTTGATTTTATTGAAAATTTTGATTTTTTTATCGAAAAATTTAGTTATTTTAATTATTTTTTAAAAAAATAATAATTTAATTTGATTAATTTAATTTAATTTAATTTAATTTTAACTGAATACACCCTTCTATCTTTCATCTGCTTTTTCGGTCGCAATACGAACAGTACAAAGCAGACGAGGATGCTAAAGATTAGAGCAGCTTCCATTACTGCACTGCTTGGCCATAATGATGTTTGTATAGGATTCACACACGATCCATTCTTTAGAGAAAAATGATCGTAAACAATGGCATTTTAGCTGTTCCTGAAATAACAATTTTTAGTATCAATGGGGTAGTTGTGGAATGTTAAGGCGTATTTTTAAAAAGAAGATGAAGTAGTGTGGGCGAAGTGTAAATTTAATATTTTTTATGGACTTATTTGACAAAGGCACACAGGGCAATATATTGGTGATGGAAAAGTCACGCGGCTAAAGCTCACTCCTCCCGCTCTATTTCCTTGCTCGCTGTCTCGCCATCGCCGACAAGGACTCTTTTCCCCTTTCTCTCTCCTTTTACACCTGCGGAGATCGATCAAGTTTTCTTCAAGGATCGGCTTTCTCTCTCTCTCTTTTTTCCTACTTTTCTCTTCTTGCTCCGACGCTAGGGTTTCGTACGTATCGGTATGCCCCCTTTTTTTTCTAGTGCATTCATTATCGCCGTGTAATTTGTTTAGGTTTTCGATGACTTGTGTCTCTGCTGTATTTCAACGTCCCGCTTCTTTATGCTTATTATATGTTTCCCCAAATTTAGCAGCTTTTGTGCAGCTAGTGGATTCTATGGTTTGGGTCTCGAGTTACTGAGTTGAAACCCCTGTTGCAATTTTTTCTGCTGGGTGATTCATATTGTAGGTCTCGCAATGATGTTGGAGACTAATTTTTTACTAGTTAGTTTCGCTGACATTAAATGATCTGGGCGTTTTGGTTGGAGCAATGTGTTCATCTGTGCTTTTGCTTTCTTCGTTCAGTTATTGTTGAAATTTGTTTTTTTTTTCGCTCTCTAGGAACCTGGCG
Source organism: Hedychium gardnerianum (assembly GCA_038050645.1). NCBI lineage: Eukaryota > Viridiplantae > Streptophyta > Magnoliopsida > Zingiberales > Zingiberaceae > Hedychium > Hedychium gardnerianum. The sequence continues at coordinate 15,061 of JBBUKS010356271.1, forward strand.
TATTAGGTATGTTGATAAATATAGTTTTCAAGTCATTAATGCATAATAGCGACCATATCCTTGTCGGTGTGATTTAAATTTGTTCCTCTGTACGTGAGATGGACATTTTTCCTCCATGGAAGTGGTTTTCTGCGTCATTGGCTTTGCATTGAAGACAGAAATACAGATCTTCCTTGACTCGCACAATTTTCTTTTATAGTCTGTCCAGTTCTACAATAAACTTGATCTTTGGTACAAAAAATAAAACAAAATCTTGAAATAAGCTCAGCAGCATCTTATTTTCTTATATAAAATTTCTGAATATTAAGTGTTCTTCTAAGTTCATCAACCATTTTCAGCCTGTACTTGGTTCCATGGAGAATGAAGCTTTGGAGTCAGAGAATGAGCTTTCAGTTGATCAAGCAGAAATTAGCCTTGATAACGTTGCATCGTTGTGTGAGAAGTTTCTACTTGAGGAGACAGATTCTTATTTTGACGACATGCATGCTCGTCTCACTGTCTCAAGAATGGTAAGTGAATCTGTCATCAGAGGGATAGTCAATGCAATAGAAGCGGAAGCAGCTGAAAGAGTCACCTTAAAGGAAGCAGAGATATTGGCTATGGAAAAGAAGTTGCAATTATGTAAATCAAATATGATCGAAGAGAACTGGTTAGACATGAAGATTAGAAAAGAAACATCAACCTTGGAGAAATTTGGTTTCTATCAAAACTATTTGGGTGAAAGAGTGGAACTGGATTGTGTTGCTTGTCTTAGTGAATTAAAGTTGCCGCTACAAGATCATCTTACTAGGCTCAAGGAGGAAATTAAGGACTTGATAGATTCCCACATTTTACCTAGACCTGAAGTTTGTCCAGCAGATAAGGAGTTCTGTAACATTCTTGTGCATAAGTTGAATGTTATGGATGGATTTGTTGATGCATTGAAAACATTAACTGTTTCAGTGCAACAGCAAATTGATGCATTCCTCTTTTTGAAGGATATCATAATTGAGCAGGAGTTGGAAAAGAAGTTTCAACAAGAAGTCAGTGCCATTGTGCTCCAGAGTCTAATAAAGGAACAACAAGATGATTTTGAAGCAAATTTGTGTAAGCAAAATGTTCTTGTAGACACATTTATAGATAAGTGGAAGAAAACTATGGATCACCTCTCCACTATGCGCCAAGATCTTGATACTATTTCTACATCATTACTGAGCTCAGAGCCAGGGTTAGCATTCTCACACCATAGTCTTGCTGTAGATTTGTCAAAAGTAACACTTGCTGACTCCCCGCAGCTGAACCACCTGAACAAGGATGCACAGATTGCCTATTATAGAACTGAAATAGCCAAAATGAAACTACAACATGAGTCGGCATTGCAAGAGAAGACAGAAGAATTGTTCAGCCTTAAGCGTGACTACCTTAAGGAAAAGGGATCTCATGCTCATTTTAAGAGAGACAAAGAGAATGAACGGTTAAAGAAGAATCTCCTTGGATTTATTTCAACATCGGATAATGTTCTTTTAGAGAACCATGGATTTTCACTTGTTCAGATTCATCAGAACATTTTACTTGGTCTGAAGCAGAGGTTTGATGTTCTTTTGTATGAAAATCGACAACTAATAAGCTTGTTAGCAGACAAGAAAAAGGAATTAATGTGCGTTACAGCACAAGCTCCCAATGGCATGAATCAATCAGCAACATTTTCAAAGATAGACAGAGACTTCTTGGAGCAGAGAACAATATTGAAGTTGGATGCGGAAGATGTGAAATTAGACAGCATAATTAGAGAAGAAATACAAAAGATTGTATTTAAAGATTTATCTAGTAAACTTGAAGTTGAAATGACACATTTAGACATGGAATTCAAGACAGCACAGGACATAACACAGGACATCTGTTTCAGTTTGTGTAGAGAGTTTCTAAAAGATGTCATTTCTAGTGTTAATCCATTGATGGAGCAACGCCACAAAGAGAAAGATTATTTCGCAGCAGTAGTTCTGGAAAAGGAGAAGGCATTATCTTTGAAGATGGAAGAGAATAAAAATTTGAAACAAGAGAAAGAAATGTTATCAACATTGATCAAGGAAAAAGAGGAACTTTTGTGGAGCTATGAGATAAATATAATGAGGCAAAAGGAGGAGTTGGACAAGGTATGCAGTGAGATCAATATACTAAGAGGCCAACTTAGCGATCAATCACTTTATCTTACAGCTACAAAGGAAGAAAATGACTCGTTGAAAGAAACATTGGTTGAGACATTGAAGCAAGTTCAACAGTATGAAAATGAGTTAAAAGATGTGACTCAAAACCATAAGGATGCATCTCATATTATAAAGGAACTAGAGAAACAAAGGAAATTCCTCCAAGACCTTGTTGCAGAAAATCAAATGAAACTAGCAACATCTGGTGCTAGAGAACAGGAACATTTGAAGTTCATGACAATTGTAACTAGTTCTATAACAGTGTTATCAGAAAATGTTTTGCGACTGGAATGCAGATTGGCAAACAAGCTGGGGTTTTATAAATCAAGGTGATTTTACTTTAATTTTTACTAGGATATAACATATCTTTTTATAATTTTTTTACTAGCTGTAGGATGCGTGAAATGTTATCCTGCTCCTTATGGGAACAAGAGATCTTGAATCATCAGTATTTGGGATTAACCCATAGAACTGATTGCATGGATTTTATTTCTCAATTGAGCTCCATGCAAGACTATCTCACTAGAGTTTCTTCGGTTTCTTTCTTTTACACTTCCATTCTAATTGATTCAACTTGCCTAATCATATATATTTTTTCCTTTAAACATGTTAATCCAATCTCAACCCATTTTCACTTATTTTTTCATCAATTAGAAATTCAGAATTATATATAATTTCTCTTTTGATAATATATTTTTATTTTTTTCTAGTAACTACGTAAATCTATCTTGGCATTCTCATCTTTGTTTTATCGATTTTTTATACATATTTTGTTTTCATAATTGTTCTACACTTTAATCCATCAGGTAATATAAGTTGTATCATGGTCTTATAATTTTTTTTTTCTTTTAATAATTATCACACAATACTCTGGAATCTCCTCGGTTTCAACCACCGACTCTTTATTCTATTAATGATATCTTCATTAATATTTCCTTTTAGTTAAATTATCGATTCAAGATATGGAAAACTCTTTCTTTAGAGTAATGTCCATCCATCATAAATATTTCCTTGATTCTTTATATTTTATTGAAATTGGATTTTGTATATTTAGTCTTTGTTCTAAGTAGCTTAAATCTTTAATTTCTAAAGTTTTTCTCCAAAATTCAAATTTTAGTTTAATCTATTTCCGCTCATCAATTAATGCAGCATCAAAATAACATACAAAAGGAGGAGGTTTATTTGGATGATTGGTTCCTTCATCTAGTATTGGCCGACCTCACCTAGTGGGATAAGACTTGGTTGTTGTTGTTGGTTCCTTCATCAAGTATGACATAAAGGACAGGAACTCAGGAAATCATTTGTTACACTTTATTATTATACTTGTCCTTTATCAACATGATTACTAGTATTTTTACCTTCTCTAAAGCTCACTGCAACACTTGTTTAGTGACTATGATATTATTGCACATTTTACTGTTCTTATGTACATGCAACCTGGTTAATTATTAGAAATGTTTATCTCATCTTCTTTTCTCCGCTCATTAATACTTTTTAAAGGTTTTATGGTAGGTCTCATTTATTAGAAAATTTTACTCCATTTTTGGCATCTGCTAAATTCAATTTTCTTTTTGAATAACTTTACCATCCAGGTTATAGCTTGAACTCAGGAGCCTTTCATTTCAATAGGAATAACATCTAAACTTGCACTTTTACATATTTTTTTTTTACATTTTCTGTGCTGTTTGTGCCTTTTCATTTCAATAGGAATAACATCTGAACCTGCATTTTTTACAATTTGTTTTTTTTTTCATTTTCTGTGCTGTTTGTTTGACCTAATTTGATTTATTCGTGAACAAATATGTTATTCCTTAATTAATCATAATTTTTAGCCTACAAAATCTGAATATGTGAAGAGTACTCATTAAATGGCTTATAAGACTAAATATTTCCATTTTTTTAATTGCCTTATCATCAATAAGAACCTTTTTATACTCTACATTTATTTATTTAACTATTTGCTGTAATAACTCTAGTCTAAGCTTCAGATCACCAAAGAATAACACAATTGTGAACATGACACGTTCAGGAAGTCAATTTCATAGCCATTTCTAGTTCATCCAATCTTCATGTTTTATCATATCCACCTGAGTTCAAGCTATTATGTACCGTCTAGCTGCCCCCGGGGCAATGGTGCAATGGTTAGGCTCTTCAATGGATAACCAAGGAATCTAAGGTTCGAATCTCAGTTGCGGCGCACTGCAGGGAATTTTTCCTCCAGTGAGAAGCGAGCCTAAGAATGCTGGCCATTTGGATGGGCTTCCATTAGCGCTTCCCGATTTATCTTAGTGGCCGGTGGGAAACTTCCGTGGAACCGGGCCGGTCATCCCAGGTCCAATGTTATCCGACCTGGTTAATCATTTTTTTTATTATGTACCGTCTCGCTGCAAGAAACTCGTTATCCGACTGAGTAGAGTAAAGACAGAATATATGGAATTTAAGTTTAACAATATTAGCCGTAATGAGACAATTGTTAAGATA
>JBBUKS010356488.1:0-19722 GCA_038050645.1 Hedychium gardnerianum
TATATATTTTTAGTTTTAATATTTAAAAAATTTAAATTAGAAAAATAAAAATGAGTAAATAGACAAAGCAATTGAAAAAATGGAAAGCTTCCCTCAAGTTTTTCATCCGTGAGTGAGATTTATTAACTCAAATTTCTATATATATATTCAAGTTTGTTCGTTTAGTTAAATGAGTTGTTTAAGCTTGTTCATTTAATTGATCTTGTATATATTGAACAAATATAAACAAACTTTTACCAAGCCGAACACCAAGTTTGTTCACGAATATTTGGTTCATTTATACCCCTAGCAAGCTCTGCCGGAGTACCAACCCGGCTACACTCGCAGGGTGAAGATGCCTCGCTATTATAGTAAAATGTGATTACGCTCACCCCAAACGTCCCTCACAGTCTGTCCTAAGATTATGTGAAGGGAGATAAATCATGAAATCAACTTATAGCCGACCGTCAAGTGACTAGGGGGTGAGATGAATTTTTTCCCTGAAAGATGTCTCTATTCGTGAGATCATTAGGAGAAGAGAAAGAGCACTATCAAACTCATCCATAAGCAGGGCCGACTTTAGGCATAAGCCATTAAGGCCCTATGCCCATGGCCTCAATTTTTATTGGGGTCTATTATTTTTAATATATTAAATATATTTATATATATATACTTTTAAGAGAATGAAAAAGAATAAGACTCACGTGATAAAAGATTTGCATAATCTCATTTTCTGATCAAAGTTTCAAATTTCGTAAAAATCTCGTTATGGTTCCAATGGATAGAGCCATAAAAGGGCTCTTTTTTTAATATTTTAAATTTATTTTAAATTATGTATATTATTTTATAAGATCTAAATTATTCCTCTTCAATATCTCTCAACCCTAGCCTTCTCTTGTTACAGTTCTCCTTCGTTGGTGACATTTTCTCCTTTGATCGGTAAGAACATGAATTAGAAATTTTTTATCCATACAATGCAAAATAAAAATACTAATTTTTTTTTTGAGTTCCCCCTCTTTCCCTTTTTCAACTCTCTTTCTCTGTGCTTCTCTCGCTCGTTGAGAGTGGAGAAGAGAAACTATATGTAATGCTGTCACGTTAATTCAGTTGGTGCTCCTATACTCCATGTTTGATTAAGTTCAAATGTTGATGCATTTGTCTGTAGTGTGTCAGATCAAAATGAAGGATTTATTATTTTTGAGCAATAGCGAATTAGATACCTCTACCATTTCGCTTCTTTGATAGATATTAAGTTTAGCTTTTATTTAGATGTATTTATCGTCATAAATGTTTTGATTTCTCCTTTGTCTTCATTCTATTATTTACAACTATTTTAGTTTAAGTGATAAAAAATATGATTGATTTTTTCTCTTATTTTGTACCTAAAAATATTTATTTAGTTCTTAATAAATGATAATGGTTCGTTTGGCATCGCTGCGATCTTCATTTTCTAGGGATTATATTGAGTTTTGTCATTTTGTATATGTATTTTTTATTTATTTGTCTTTTGTGCTTCGCGGATGATGATGAGTTGAGAAAGAGAGCATGATTCTTTTTATTATTATTCTATTTCATTGTTATTCTTATTATCTCCTTGAGATGTATTATTATATCACATAATAATACACTTTTTAATATCTAAAACTTATACTTCTCTGATTTATATTGTGTGAGTGTGTAACAAGTTTTTGATCATATTACAATTTCTCTATATTCATAATTTATAAAGCATTTATATATTTGTTACCCTTAAAGACAAGATAATACTCCTAGCTTATAAAAGTCAGTAATCCTTTCTTCCTTGATCATAAGTTGGTAATTCTTCAATTGAAAAAATATTATTATCAAAATTTGAATATACAAATTTAATTAATAATTTTACATCTCAAAAAATCAGAAAATTAAATTTTATATAAAAAATTATTATTATTTTTTTAAAACCCACCGTTGTCCTTCCTAAATCCAAATGAATTTTTTTTAAACAATATTTCACTTAAGGTCTCAAATAAACTTGAGCCGGTCCTATCCACAAGGTTCTCCTATTTTTATATCAAAATTTTATTTTGATGAACATCTTGAAATTAAAATGCCAAGTGATGTGGTGAGAGCATCCCGGGCCACGTGATAGGCGCATGCGACCTCGAGAGTGAGTAAAACCGTCTTAGATCAAAATACGTAGGCTAGTAAATGGGAGAGTGGAGAGGACGCACTGATTATGCGGGGAGAAGTGCTTGGAGCGCCCTTCGATAAACTTTCACTTTGAAAGTGGAATGATCACTTTATCTTTGATAAAACTTTTATAAATTAAAATACAGACGTAACCCAATTTGTATGCCTTTAAGATTCTCTCATAAATTTATTTGTACCTTCATTTTTTGTTTTTTTTTGACTTTTGTCCTACGTAGATTCATTTAATCAATTTAACCTGCAAAATTTATGTTAATTTTGATTTATTTAATTGATCGAAGTGTATTTAACAATAAAATAAGAGAGGATATTTTTATATATATATATAATCATTATATATTTATAAAATCAGGCATGTTGTCAAATTTTAACTGATTTTATAAACGTATAATAAATAGATCGCAAATTTCGATGCGCTGATCAGGAAATTTGCCAACTTTTTTTTCTTTTCCTAAAAAAACAAAATAAAAAGAGTTGCGATTCCTTCTCCTCTGGCCGTCCTTAATAATCCAAGCGATCGCCCGTTCCAGCCATTTCTATCTCTCTTCGCTCTCTCGGTGGACGCCGCACAACGGAAGCGGGAAGAGACTTCATTAGAGTGCTCGTTTTGGTGGCGGCGGCGACGGCGTCGGCGACGAAACAAGGCAAGTTTCTCCTTTTTAATTTAGGGTTTATAACTTTTTCGTATTGAGTATTCGTTTCGTGCTTGATTATCAAATTAGAATCTTACAAGATTGTTGGAATCACGGTTCCATTGTTTTGGTTGATTGTAGGTTATTACCTCTTGATAAGATCCTGAGAGCTCGGAGGTTTTTTGCGTGCGTTTAGAGTGAAATAGGGCCTGATTTCTGAAGAGAGGTAGAGGACGTTAACGATCGATCGAGCTTTCTTGGTGTTGCAGTCCCTATTATCTCAACATACTTAAAATAAAAAGGAAATTGCTCTTATGAAGTTTTTTTTTTTTAAATGTAGAACAGATATTAGTTCAGTGTGTTTTGCATGATGGCGGCTACATTTCTTGCTTACATAAAGCGGTACTCGCTCCCTTTGATTTTGTTTGGCGTCGGCTTCTTCTTCCAGGTAGTTGTCCTCCCGAAGTCCTTTCCTCCTACGTACTATGATGGTAAGTAATAATTTTCTTGGGGCAAGAGATTATTGTTTCACAATATCTGTATCTTATCTTTCTGTATTTTTTTTTATTGATGGACAGTTCTTCATTTGACGAGGAACGCATCCGTTGAGGAAGTTGACTATGCGTACCATAATCTGATGTCAAAGTTGTACATACATTCCCTTATCTTGTTTCTTTATGTTATATTATTTTAGTGTAATTTTAATTTTATTTTCCAAAAAATCTTATCGATCTGTCTAATTTTTAAATGAAGATTAAAAATAAATCTATTTCTTTTATCTTGTGTATGATGATAGTCAATAACCACACTTAAAATCAACATATATTTATATCTATATCTATATCTATATTTGTATCTATATCTATCTGTTTGGCTATATATAAAAATTGTTTTAGTTAATGAAGCATTTTTGGTTTGATGAGTTTATAATTCCTTGTATTACAAGGCCTTTGCATGATCAAAATTAGTGGCCATTTCAGGTTTGCAGAATCAGATCCTCCAATCACGAACGAACTCATTAAGGTTTTTTTTTAATCCATATTTCTTATTCTTAGGTTCATATGAATATGACTTTCTCGGAATGACCTTAAATTAGATTTGTTTCAATGACAATGATTCATCATTTTGTATTCTTACTTATATTTTGAATTTTGATACTTGCTAAGATATCTAGATTCACCAACATATACACTTTCACTTATATTTGCAAATTATAGTTGAATGATGTTTGAGGAATGGCTTTTTAGTTGATAATGCATTGGCCTTAGAATGGATTGATACTGTATTTATCCAAGCCATATTGTCCAGTGTTTGCTCTGTTCTGTCCAAATAAACTTTCAATTTCTTTGAAAATACAGCCAGATTCATTTTTATAAGTTTAAGCCAGTTCTGCTAGAATTTACAGTAACGTAATTGGTAATTTAAAAATATGGCTCCACTGTCTTCTTATGTTTACCTTGTAGGACAAGAAATAGGAGTCACATTATTTTTGAAAATAAATCCTTGCTAAATAATTATGATTTTTTTTACATTGTTGGACAGGAAATTGGAGTCACATTATATTTGAAAATAAACTCTTGCTAAATATTTTAAAATGTTAAATTAACATGTAAAAAAAAATTGAGATTCAAAGGACCAAAGTTGCTTATATTTATGCAAAGAGAAGGGGATTTATTAACGCATTTTTGGATATTCAGAATGAATGTGTATGCATTTGGTTCTTTGTGACTCAAGTTAGTCCAGTTCAATGCATGATTAGAGTTAGATACATAAGTGAGCATATGGTTTGTAGATGCAGCAAGTACTCGTTCAAATCATACTGGACCTACTTGAAGAGTATCTATCTAAAAGTAATTACAATAATTTGAATTTCCACTTGGATGAAATCTTGAAACCGAAGTATTATCATTCTACATAACTAAATTAGGATCTGAGATAAACTTGAGAGACTGAGAATGTGATAGAATACCTGGCTTAAGAGAGTGGAGTGTATTGTTGGTAATCAAATGATTGGATGTGCATGTCTTGTAGCTTGGATGTTTAGTGCATTCATATTAGACCATCCTGTAAAAGGGGAGAAATAAGTTGAGAATTGTATATACGGGAGAACAATCTAGGGATAAAATGGTGAGTCAAAAATGTTTGTTCAGTGTATTTGAACCCACTCACATCGCTACCATATGGAAGTCAACCAACATGGAAGCCAACCAACAGTTGTTGGTATATTGTCTTTATAGAGCTCTAGTCAATTTTCTTTGTTGACATTTGTTCATCTGATGGTGAACTCCGGTCTCATTTCACCATTATGATATATAAACACTACCTCTCTTAAGGGTCTATTATTATTTTATTGTTTGTCTTTGCATATATACCAACAACAGATTCTTTTTCATCTGTTCTTGTTATTTTTCCTGATGAGTGATTAAACATTTAATGTTTTGATGTCTGCTCATGGTGGTAGAATTTGTGAAATGTGCGTAATATGTTGCATATCTCTAATATTTTCAAAAATGGAATTTATTTGGAGCATTCTTTTGGCATGTCCAAAGAGGATACAGAAGGCTACAGATCAAAAATAGAAAGAAATATATCTGTTCAGGAACCTAAATTTGGCAAAACAATGTGCATCAACTCTTTTCTCATGTCCTAATGCTTCCATGATTTTTAGTATGTTCTATATCAACAATGTACATTGGTAGATCCACTTAAGTTAATTCTCCAATATGTCAATACTAGACGAACAGTTTCCAATTTGGTTCCAAAATTCTAAGTGAATTACTACTAGGTGTCTGAATTTGCCATCGGGTAAAATCTTTTTCCTATATTCAATCATGCATCTTATGCATTTGCCTTGCCTTTTGGTTATTCTTTTGAGATTTTTTGTCTCCTCATTTTGATGGCTGACGTATGACTCTAAGCTTACCAATTCTTCCATAAAGCCTTTCATTCCATTCATAGGTATGGCAAACATCATCCATAAGTGATGTGGAATGGGAATGAGAAGAATTTTATGCCTCACTTGGCTTCATCCTGATTTGTGCTACTCATTGTTATAGATTTATATATATATATATACCTTCCAAGCATCACCGCCCAGCCCCTCCCTTTCTTCTTTCTTCTTTCTTCATTCCAAGGATTATATATATATATATATATTAGGCACAGGATAGCGAAAAGGCTAATAGTTCTTCCTGCTTAACCTGCACTATTGCTATCCTTATATCCCAGCCTAATCTGATTCTACATTAAATTCACAGTTGAGATTGCTGGTGTGAGTTAAGATTCAAATTCAATGTTATTTTACTTCTCAACTATTCAATTTCTAAACAGCGAAATGTTTCATAATTGGATTTTTGAAAATCATGTATCAACACATGCATGGATGGAAGGTGTTACCATGTTCTTTAATCCGTCCAGTACCTTGCTATCATGGTTATGTATATTTTCCTTTTGTAGATTCGTTATGCATTTGAATTTTTGACAAATCCTTTATGGAAGAGAGATTATGACCTTTTTAGCATTGATGAATACTCGGTGAGTCCTTTCTTGTTGGAGACTTTCAAGTTTCAGTTGCTAGTTTGGTATTTTTTTTTTACTCAGTATAGAATGATATGTTGTTGACAAATATCCTGTCTTTGGCTTTAGCATGTCATTAATAATGTCAAAGACCGATACAGTGGAGGTCATTTCTCAGAGATCGAACTCCCAATTATTAATTCAACTTCACTTGGTATGTTCATTGTTCTGCTGATGCAGAAAATGTCAGCATGTGCATATGAGGTGCGTAAGCCTTTATGTAGAAGAATTGATTCGCAACTTTTGTGATTGCAATCAGGTATGCTGAGTGATGTGACCAATAAGCTCACTCCAATGGAATTCATTTCTACTGTTGGGAAATCAAAGCCTTTGCTCATACAAGTAAGTTTTTGCAATTCAAAATATTTTCTATTGATTATACGAGCACACAGGATAACTTTGGTTTCTTAATTACTTCTTTTAATTCTATGAGAAATTATACAAATGATGTATGTCAGGTATAGAAACATGATATCTTCTTTTTGGAACTCATGATTTAGGTTTATTCTTCTGGAAGCCTTCGCTGTGCTCAATTCATCAGTGCTTGGAAGAGGATAGGTATGCACTTGGCTTTCAACAACATTCAGCATTAATTGATACTTTGTCTACGTGTTGGTTCTTCTCTTCATTGCCTGGAAAAATAATATATATGTGGATTCATTTAGATTTCAGTAAATACTGGTGCAGTAAGAATCTTGTATTTTCTTTCAGGCATATTTCTTCCTTCTGTGTACCTTTTTGTGTCTACCTTTGACTGAAAACATATCATGTAAAAAATGCAGTAATATCTTCCCACTTATATGGTTACCTTCAAAAAGGATGTTAAAAATCCATTGATCCGGTACATATTGGTCTGATAGTAGATTGGTTGTAACTTGTAAGACCAATCTATAGTGGTTCGGAATCTGGACGTCCAGATTTCAGACAAGTACCAACCCTTACGATGCTATTCTGATAAAAAGCTGTGTTTGAATAGTTGATGTAAAAGTATGTTCTTAAACTTAACTATGATGTTTCAATGTGGTGCAGCAGGGTACCATATCTATATATATACTAATGATAAGTGAGATCAACAATCTAATACTAATTTTCATTGATATTACAGTAACTTAATGCCATGTGTTGTAATCCGCAATGTTGCTTAGGAGTATACAGTGCTTTATTTACATTCTCTTGTACATCAAGATATTCAGATAATCTACAATATGCTTACTGTTTGATTTGATTAACTTATTGTTATCTAGTTATTGGAGGTTCTAATAAATGGTATACACAATGGTTTGAAATCTTGCGTCGTGCCAGTTGAAACGATTGAAACATGTTGTTTTGATAAATTACCGAAATTCGATACTACTTGGCACAACAATGTCTCCTGTGCTATTGTGTCAATCGTGTCAATGAGAGTATCATTTCATGTCAAATACTCGACATCACTTGACATTTTAAAACACAAGTTTAGATGAATTGAAATAATATTTTTATTTTGTTTTAGCTTGTTTTTATCAAAATCATATCATTTCACATGGAAAATAAAGACTGAACTTAAGTAAATTAGTTATACAGATATCTTGTCTTCATTCTTTTTCTACATCTCTTTCCTCCATCCACCTCTAATTTTCTACTAGTACTACTATACATCAGAATGTTGGCACTAGTCAAAGACTGAAACTTGGGCACGATTCAAGATTTTGAACCTGATTTTAGTTAAATGAAGTTGCTGAAATCAGTATGGAAAGATGCTAAGCAAGTAGTGGCTGAACATTTTGATATTTGATGTAGCCCACATTTTTCAATGTGTTTTGCTTATGAACTTATTCAGTAACTAACTACAATACATCTCTGTTGCGCTATCATGGTTTTGTGACTTTTGTCTAATGTTTGACACTATAGCTATATCTGTTTTCATAATCTGTTGATTTGATATAGAAAGGACTGCATTTTGAAATGCATCAATGTTGACCACTGTTCTTATCATGTTGGGATTAGTTTCCTGGTGCCTTACACATTCTTTTCATTTCATAATGGTGCCATGTTTCCCTTTATTTTCATCTTAATTGTGATTATCTGTAAATTTATAGTAATTGGGCCTGAGGTGCTTGCTATAGTTTGTAATCAATTTAACTGATTTTCTTGCTGTGTCGCATTTGCAAAACGTAGAAAGTTTGTTGGAAGGTGTTGCCGAGACAGGTATGGTGGAATTAGGCGATCTTCAACTGTCTTCTTACCTTGCAGAAACTGCATTCTCTGGGCAGCCATACTTTCGAAATGGTACATTTTGTAACTTCTATTTTTTTTGTTAACTAGATATTGGTTGAAATTCTTTTATTCAAAGTTTAGATTTCTAACTGTCTCCTCAATTCCAGCTTGGATCAGATGATACCTTCTTTAGGATAACAGAATTTTCTATGTCTATATTTTGTTTGATATAGTTTTTAATATACCTAGAAATACTTGATTTTTAACAATTAAAAAGTTAATAAAATTTTGATGCGTGTGTGGTGTGCGTGCATGAGTGCATGCGGTGGGTAGCCAATCATCTTTAAAAAGATCAAATAACATAATTCTCTTGTATCTTTCTCAAACTGCTAAGGAGTCTTTTATTTTTGTTTCGTTCATAGCATTTTACCTTTTTAAAGCACAAATGAGAAATTAAAATGTGCAAGCTTCTGCACTCTGTGATTGACAGTAGGTTTTTTTTTTAATCTAGAAGATTATAAGTTGACCTGTTCATTGAGTAGGGAGTATAGGGATAATGATCAGTGATCTCCTGTTCATCTCTGACTAGTTTGATCACAATGAAATTGAAAGAGTTTCTTTACAGCAATTTCTGGTGGGTTGGCTTTTGACATTTTCATTCATGATTTTTGCAGGTGTACCTTCGCTTCTTGCATTTCCTTCTAATTGTACAAATACTCGTTGCATTGAAAGGTTTGTAGAGGATGATGGATTTTTTATACAACTTGTGTTTGTTTGAAACTCTTCTTATATCATTTACTTACAATTTCATTGTAGGTATCATGATGAATTCTCAGTTGATTCAATTTTAGATTGGATGGCAACCAATATTCTTGGTCTACCTCGCATTCTTTACTATTCAAAGGAGACTCTGGTAATACATGTGCTCTGGGTAATTTAAATAACATGGCAAATGCTTTTTGTGAGTCTTGGTTGAAGTTATTAGGTGAACCTTAGCATCAATGCAGTTGCCACATGCTATTACTAACTAGTCTAGGCTTGTGGTCTAGCTGTGGGCATGGATCTCAAGTTTTTGAGAGCCACATTATTGTTTATCCTAGTCGTTTATGCAAATTCTTTATCTGTTTTTACTGTCATATAGGGTGGTGTTATGTAACTTGCTTTTTTAACTTTTGTTCTTGACAATATAACATGGTGCTCTCTGTGATCTGTCATTTTCAGGCAAAGTTCATTGCAACAAGTGGTCACCATAAGGTACTGGCCTCTAACTAATAGAATTGTGGGGATAACTACTTAAAATGTTATGCCTAATATTTTCTTAATGTTTATTTAAAGCCTCAGAAAGACTGGCTAATGGGTTGATTTATGTTTTGGAAAAAGTATATTAATTAATCCCTTTCAAGTGCTGAGTCAACTAGCAGTGGGCATTTTCCCTTATTGTTGCAAATTGAAGAATTCTGGTTACTCCTTGCTCCTAAACTTTCATCATCCCTCATATATTAGTTTTGGAATATCAGCAAAATGGTTGCCTCCTCCACCTCCCTCTTCTCTTCTTTTCTTTTCTTCTTCTGGTTCTTCCTCTCTTTTTATCCCTCTTAGTCTCTTCATTTCTTCCTCCTCTCCCATCTGCTTCTACTGCTACAATCATTACCTCCTTTATTAGCTCAATTAGATTCAGGAAACTGATCCATAGTTCAACAATCATAATATGAGCCTAAACAATCCTAAAACATTAAACTGTGACAATCTCTTACAAAGTAGTAAATGCTATCTTGCTGCTCATCAATTCTAATACATATGACTTGTAGGTGAAAGTTATTTGTTTCTCAAAAACTGGAGAGCGTGCTGCTCCATTCATACGCCAAGCTGCCAAAGATTATTTTTCTGAAGCATCTTTTGCTTATGTTTTGTGGAGAGAGATTGACATGCCTTTTTGGTGGAACATGTATGTCCATATCAACTAACTTAATTCTTTTGACCGTTGTTATTTAACCGATGAAAGCGTTTCCTAAATGTTCACGTCCATTCAGATTCACCTGATCACATTTCTTTACATCACATGCTTGTATAACAGCACATTTTTTGTTTACTTTGGCTGATCTACTTTGGTTGGTTTTTTGGCAATTATTTTCTTTGTTTGGGTAGTAACAGTTCATAATTTCCATAGAACATTTTCTTGAACAAAACATCAATTAAGACTTCCTTTACATTGGAATTTGTGAATGTCCGTGTAATCAGCTCCATCAGGATATGAAAAAATGTGGTGCAATTAAAATGTTTCTTTTATATGGTTTTGCCATTTATGGTTATGTAACACTATTATATTTTTCACCAGATCGACCCTTTCCATCTATTAATTGCCCCAATCAACACGAAAGCATATACCCCTTCTTATTTGCAATAAAATTTCTCTAGCCGTGCCTGAGCTACTTTGGTTTAGAAATAAATCTGACTCTTATTTTTAGGTTTGGAGTGGACTCAGCGCCTTTGTTGTTTTTCTGAAGGACATCTATTCAAAGCCTATCACCTACAGTGGTATGCTTCTACCTTGTACCCCATGACTATAACTTTTAGGTCTTGGGTTTGAGTGTAGTGTTTTTCTTTTGTTGCAGGGAGTTTCAATCACTTGCAGTTAGTGAAGATGATGGATGATTATAAGAAAAATGGTATCTTTGGACCTTCAATTCTATGGTGCAATGTTTACAATTGTTTTACTCTTTTATAAAAATGGAAATGATACTAGTAGTAGTAGTAATAATAATAATTATAACAATGACGACAATAATAATAAAAATAGTAATGATATTGATGATGATAATAATAATAATAGCAGCAATAGTAGTAATAATTGCCGACCTTTGTTGATCTTGTTGTTACAAAATGTAGAATGCTAGTCTTATGCTAATCTCAGTGCACATTTAACTATGCCATTGTGAAATTTGGTCCTTTCTATATTTTTGTTATCAGGCCCATATTTATTTGTTTCTATGCCATGTCCAACATATGAATCAGCTTAAGCCTACTTAGGATTATAATGGATCTTAGTAGGATTGAACATAGCATCCCCTGCTCTTCTACAACTCCGGATGTCTGGCCGATCACTTGCTTCAAAAGCTTAAAGGATGAGTCGATGCATCTATAATCTTATTAGCGTGTTCAAGTGTATTTGTTTATCAATGTTATTCATGATCAAGTTTTGCCCATAAAGTTCTATCCAAGCTTACCATGTTCATAAGCTTGAAGGAAGAAGTAAACAGGTGTTTTTTTCCACTCCTAATAGCCATAGCTAGATTTTACTTAAAAAACCTTTGGCATACATTGCACACTCTTACGTATTTGCAATGAAAGCCTCCAACTAGGCCAGTTTACCATTTGACAATTTTTACTTGTGATGAACTTACTATTTGATATTCTCAAATTATTCTAATAGATCATTTTATACTGACTTAAATCTTAGCGATTCAGAATCCAAGTATCTTTCAGGGAAAGCTCAAACAATTTTTTGTTTTCTAATTTTTTTATGTCTTGACATAGAAATATATGGTCATTGTAAACATCATTTAGTCATCTAGTCATTACTTCGTTGGCCATGTCAGTATAATTATAACAAAAGAATAGTGTATTCTTGCACAAAAAAGAATGATGTTTATTGTTGTTTCATGAGCATTAACATTATATAAACATAGTAACTAGTTTTTGTATAAGATATGTTTCTTAATCAACAATATTGTGGTAGTGAAAATTTTCCTGATATTCAGATATCCAGCAATTGAGGAGTGTTAGCTCTATGGAGCTCGGTTGTGATGCAAGAGGATACTCTCGTGCTGGAAATGAGACTGTAACCTGGTATTGCCTTGTTCTCGTTGGACGTGCAGGTCATGCGATGACTCAAATGCGTGAGGTCAGTTCCTTAGCTTTATTGTCAAATTATTCAATTAATAGGACCTTTGAATTTTGAATATTATTGAAGGCTGCTGTGATTATATACCTTCACAGAATGATTTTAATTTGCTTTTTTAGTGTCTTGTTTTGAATAAAACAAAACAAAACTTGAAAGGCTGAAACCATTTATAGACCTTGCGCAGGGCAAGTGATGTCCTGATGGTTGGTGATGATTCAGACTATGCCAGAAATGTCAATCTTTCAGTTGCTATTGTTGCTTCTGCTGCTATGAAAGAGAATCGTTTAACTTTTACTTGGCTTGACGGAGATGTTCAGCAGGTAAACCAAATATCACAAATGTGTACATATAGACATTGAGGTCTGCACATTGATTCTTGTAACTCTTATGTGAATTCATAGTCAAAAAACTTTAACAAATGCTGATTTCTAACACTTTTTGTTTATTTCTAAGATTGGATACAACTAAAACAATGCAAATATTACAACATAATCTACTCTTAACTGTCATATTTTTTTTGAATAAAGTAATGATCACTAAACCCCCCTTCATGGTCTGTAAAGTATGTTCTGCACCTCTTAACTGAAACTAGTAACTAAGAATAGTTTTTATTATTATTTATTTTTTAATATTTTGATACTTTCAGGGTTTAGTGTTGGTTGTTGTTGTATACTTTCAGAATAACATTTGTAACTTTCTTGCAGAAATATTGCCAATTTCACCTTGCTCCAGAATACCACACTAAAAGTTGTGGACCAAGTTATGAAGATGGTGTTGATGCGCCTCAAATATTGATTGTTCGTTATTTAAGAAACTCAACAGATGATAATGCAAAGAACGACAGGTGGAAGCATTTTCGAAATCAATATTTGGGGGACACCAACGTTGCCTCTCAGCTTATTGCTAGATATCCTGGTCCTGAGGACGTGGAAGAGGTATTTGCTATCTCATTGAATTATATTAGAAGTTTATCTGTCATTTCATGCACCCCCAGCAAACTGAAATGAAATTATCTTCCCTGATGATAATTCCATTATACTATTTATGATTTATATTATCAATTTTTGAAAATGCATTAAATTTATTGCATTACGAGGCTGTCTATTTGTGTAAGTTATCAAATGCATGAGACTTTTGCTGATACGTTTAAGTATAGAATTTCTGTGATTATCTAGATTAATTGTCGTTATGGCCTTTGTTCCAGTTAATTCAGTGGATATCACAAATTGTTGAGCGTGGTGACACCAGAGAATTTCCTTATTTTGTAAGTGATTTCTTTTAACTATTTCCACAAATATTTCATAAATTGTCAAAATATGTTCCAAATATTTTTGAATCAATGGTACACCCTTTATCAAGGATAAGTAGTACACCCACCAGTTGCATAAGTCTATACTTGATTTAATTTATTTTGTAAATGTAGAATCTAACGAATCATTTGTTAATATTCTAATTATCATTTTATGAAAAATGTTTTAAGAAATATTGAGAGATTAATAAACTAGATAATTTTAATTAATATAACAAATTGCATTATAGAAAACTTAAAATATGAAAATATATCAGTAAATAAGATCGTAGTTTAGATGATATTTTCTTAAAAATAAATAAGACTTTCATATCCAAGTAATTAAATCATAGTTAAAACAGAAATAAACTCAATTAGCACCTTGAAATGAATTTGTAATTTTAAATTAAAATCAGTTGACTAAACTCTAAGCCTATGTTGATACTTAGTTTGATTCTTCACCCTTGGATGGTTGATATTATGGTGCTCATATCCCATGCCAGATGATCTATAGGTTTCTTTTACTGGTTAATGGATAATATAGATAACCAAAATTAGTGCATAATGTATGTTTTTCCCATGTTATTTTTATCTGATGTCTTTTCTTTGCATTCTATGATACTACTCAGTGTATCCTTTTTGTGTTTGGTTTCCAAGTTCATTTAATGTTTTTTCTTGCTTTGACAACCATACATGATTAGTTGAGAATTAGGTAATCTGAATATGAAGTTTGCATGCCAACATTTAGAATCGACTTTGGTTACAAATGCAGACGTTCGAAACCCTAGATCTTGTCCCTGAGGATAAACAATCAACGGGATCACCAGTTGGTCAATCTTTCAGGAGAGGAATAAACTACAGGCTCAAAAAACTCCATATGTATATCAGTGATTTGCCGCGTGATCCCAGGATAGGTCCGATCTTGCTGTTAGCTGCATGTTTATTATTCGGAACCATTTGGCTGCAGAACAATCGGACAACGCAAGCTAATGCACCAGTGAGTCACCTAAAAATTGTTATCACTGCAGATTTCTCCCTAGTACATAATTTTACGTGTCGTTTTTTATGAACCTTGAGATAAGTTATTATTTAGATGGTTTTGATGTTAGATTCTACTCTGATGCGACATCTTTAAATTGGCTGCTTTTCATTTGCATTCGCAGGACAATTCGACGAGCAACACGACTTCCCGAGGCCGACCTCGGCCTGCAAGAAGGGATGATGTGCCTTCATCGATGACTGATGAAGAACCAAAGGATGCTTATCAGTTGCTGAAAACAGATTCCGATTCAGAGTAGCCTTTTGCACCCCATTTGAACTGACTTTTTGATTACCTCAATTGATTGATGGTATTTAAATTATAGTGTTAAAACTATAACTATATTTTAAGGAACTAAGCTAATCGATCATTCCACCAATTCATTGCACCTTTCTCCTTTGTGCAATATTCCTTCATATGGGGATCACTGTATTTGGGTGTGGTAGTAGTGTCGAGCCTTTCTAAGATTTCATATGGAGGATCTTTGAAAACCTAGCTCCATGTATGCATCAGAAGATTAAACAGAAGCTTAGTAATCATTTGGAGCAATCTACTAAGCTAGAGTACTTGCCACAGGATGCGACATACATGATTTAAATATTTGAATCAGAATATTTGTTTATAGTTTTTGAATTATAAACTTATTTAAAAAATAATTTGTCGTCTTAGCAACGATAGATGACACAGAACGTAATGTTATTGTAGACTGCAAACTAATTTATAAATCAGCTCTCATTTTTACATAGTGATAATTAATTTGAGTTTTCACAGCAATGCCAATCTGCGATTTCAAGACCCAAGCTCATTTGCAAATCAATTTACAAACTAAAATTAATTTAATAATTTAATTAAAAACAAATTTGAGAATTTACTCTAATTAAGTGGCGTTTATTGGTAAAAATTGATTAAAAGGCCTCCCATGATAAATTTAAATAAGATTGTAAATGAATAAATTTTATAATGTTCAAACTTATATAATAAAAAATTGAACTTAATTTTATTTAGATGTGATTAAGTTCTCAAACTTATTTAGTTAGTGAGCTTGATTTTAAAAACTTATTTATTTATTTATTTATTTATCATATTGATAAAAACTTGATTTATAAATATAATTCATAAATTTTATTCATTAATATTGTTCATATTTCACAATTTTATTTATTCAAATTGAACACGTATATATTTAAATTTATTCATTGAATTTAATAAATTATTTAAACGTATTTATTTAATTAACATTGTATATATTAATCAAACCTAAATAAATTATTATCAAATTAATTACTGCTCATAAATATTTAATTCATATAAAGTCCTAAATTCAAAATACCAGGAGTCCCGAGTTGCCCAAATGTTTTCCTATTCCAAGCAATGGACTTTGTTACTATTTGTATTCTCCAGAGAGGCCGACTCGTTTGCTTAGCTTGTCATGGCATGCTTGAAGGCTTGTATTTTCCTCCAAGTTTTTGTGTGGAGATAGAAGCAATGCCCAGCTATAAAAACTATATATACCAATGGGGGTGTGCAGCATTTCAAATTCCTATATATGCCCCGGCCAGTCCGTCCCAGGACCAACACAACACGAAGGAGGTAAATCACAAGGGCTAGTCTAGCCAATCCGAACAATGACTAGTACATAAGGGGGGCAGGAACAGAAGCTTAGTTCTCTAGCTCCATGTATGAGATGCAATTTGTGCTTGATACTTTGAAACCTACTGCCTTGTGAAACAAAAACATGAACAAGATTCTACTCAAGTATTTCAAGGAGAAGGAAGCCACTGATCTTATTAGGGAGCAATCCGACATGGTAAACAAACTACCAAACATACATAAAAGGGAAGAACTTCTGGATTCGATAAGCAACTCTGACATAAATTGGAAAATAACTTGGGGCAAAAGCCTCTCCTGAATTCTCACTCGAAAACAAACAGGTTGTTGTGCTTCCTTCGAAGTCTGTCTACTTGGCAGCAGCTTCTCCCTCAACTGCCAGAGGAACCGACTCAGCCTGAAAATAGCAATGGAGATGATGTTAGTTAGTCAAAATGGTAAACAATGAGAAAACTTAAGTACATAGAGTAATGCAGGTGGGGTGTGGCTGTACCAGTTGACGATATTTGAGGGCATAGAACATCTCCAGGTAACGACGAGTCTCACGCCGTTCCAGGTTTGAGACATACTTCCAGAATCCATAGACTCCGGTGAGTGTCATCAACCTCTCAGAGTAGAGCTTCCAGGTATACCTGTTTTATTTGAGTTTTTAAAGTGCTTGTTAGATATAGTTAGCTGTTCAGAACCTTAGTTTCGGTATTGATTCATGAAAGAAAGCTTACTTTTCTTCAATTCTCTGTAGCCCCCCTTTAGAGATTTTCTCCCAGTAAGTTGGGTCTTCCTTGCACTTCTCAAAGAAGTTTACGACGAATTCAGCAGCTTTGTCACCCTGGTAAGGATCAATGTGGAAGCCAGACACCCCATCAACTATAATTTCTCCAGGTCCTCCGTGCAGGGTTGCAAATGTTGGCAACCCGCAGGTCATTGATTCAACAACAGTGAGCCCGAAGGCTTCATAGAACGCAGGCTAAATGATAACAAAGCAAACAAACAACAGGTTAGCAAAGCCCTTGAGGCGAACATCAAAATCTAAAAATGGCATTGTTTGTAAATGAAGAGCAGTACTTGAACAAAGACTCCTTTGGTGTCAGCAATATAACGATACAGTTCACCATTGCGAACCCGGTTCATTTGGGCTGAGATCCATCTAAAATGTCCTTGCAGATTGTACTTTTCAATGTGGTCATACATCTTCTTGAACTCTGCTTGTTCCTCAAGATCCTTTGACTCTTTTCCATGATCTCCACAAACCACCACAAGGTTTGCCAGCTCCTTCAAGCGTTCATTCCGACCATAGAATTCGACCAGACCAGTTAAGTTCTTCACCCTATCCAACCTAGCCATGGAGAAGATAATGGGCTTCTTGGTGTCACTCAGCACGCCTCTGCAAGATTCTCAAGTTTGTCACTGCATTAATCAAACAACAATTGTAAATGTACCAGAAGATAAAGGCCCTTAATTACTTGTGCTCTGTGTTATCTACAGGGTTGAACAGTAGCTCTTCGATCTCTGGGTGAAGAGATGTCAATCTCTTGTGCTTTTCGGTGTATGGAAAGTAAATGGACAGATCAGCACCAGGTGAGACAATATTGAATTTTGGATCAAAGACATCGATTCCATGAACAACTCGGTAGAGTCCAGGAAGAGTGAAGGCAGTGTGAGACTCATACTGCCCCACGGTATCCTTGCTGCAACCAGATAAGAAACAGGAAAAATCTGTTTAGATCTATCTCAATAGTAATTTTGCCAAGAAACAATTGATTAGAAAAGCATTTGGCTCGAGTATTACCTTCCAGAAATTTCCTGGAAGGTGCTAGTGATGATAAAATCGGCATGATTCATAGCAATCAAATCAGCTGTGAATTGGCAAGAGAAGTGATACTGATTCTCGAATTTCTTCCAGTAAATATCTGAGTTAGGGTATTTTGTCTTCTCCAGAGCATGGGCAATAGTGCACTGCATGAGAAAGACAATGAGCTAACTTACAAAGAACCAAGCTTATTGGTTTTATTGAGCTAGGCAGCTACATACAAAGAGAAGCTCAAACCTGGGTTACTCCCAATTTATGCGCAAGCAAAGTTGACACTAGATTTCCATCACTGTAGTTTCCAATGATTAGATCAGGGGTGGCTTGTAGTTCTCCAGCCAATTCATTTGCAACATCCTACCGCAAAAGAAAAAACAAAAACCTTTATAACAAATTTAACAAAGAAAACCCCTTAAACAAAGGTAATAGGATTAGGTTAACCTCGGTGTATGTCTCTAGGTATGGCCATACTTCGAAACGGGAGATCCATTTGCGGACAATTCCATTTTCTGTTCTAAATGGAACTCGAAGAATATGAGTGTGCTCAGTTCCGAGAACCTTTTCAAGCCGCTGCCCACAAGTTGTGCCGACTGCATCAGGGAGCAACCTGGTAACCTGCATTTCGAATCAAAGAATAAGAATTTCTTCAGAACCTATTTATTATTGAGAATTCTAAGGGGAAGATTGAGTAGATTTGGTTCTGTTTCTTACAATTAGAATTCTAGGCGTGATATCTAGTCCTTGACGTTTGATCCTCAAAAGCATCTCATCTTCCAAAGCACGGACTTGATCCAAAATATACACGACCTGCACACGAATTCAAGTGAGAAACAATACAACATGAAGTACATGGGCACTGATCAAGGTAGATCATACCTGACCACCGGTATCAGGATAACCCAAAACATTAGCCTGGGCAAAGTACCCATGTGGAGAAAGGATCACAACATTGAACATCATAGGAATTGTTCCCAGAAAAGTCTCCAAGGTGGTCGGATCAGGGGCCTCAAGAAGATCCAGTAGCAGGTGGATGGTCTCATATACACGCTGGGCAGTGTCACCCCAACCCTTTTCAAGGCCAAGCTCTTGAAATCTAAACCATTCATGTAAGAAACAACCTATCAACAAAACTCAAGGAGTTGCTGAAGTTACATGATTTCACAAATTTCCACTACGTATTTCAATACCCAGTGTAACCCTTATTAATTACCTGTGGTGGAATTCTGAGTACGGTGTATCCAATGGAATACTCAGCAGATGTTGCTCTGCCTTCCTCAATGCCGCCCGGAGGGCACTAAGGCTTTGGATCCTATCATTCAACATCATTGACTGCATAACAAGAATGAAAATAGTTAACTACAGATGCTTTCCTGGACAGATCTTTAACAATGGCAGAAACCTATTGAACTAATTTTGAATACTAACCATGCCCTTGTAGTTGTGTTTCCTTAGGAAATTAAGCAAGGGGTACAAGCTTTCTTTGTCTTGGAACAACTTTGAAGAGAGGTG
>JBBUKS010356707.1:0-19721 GCA_038050645.1 Hedychium gardnerianum
TAGTTTAGATTTTATCTCCTATTTTTTAAGAATTAGTTTTCTTTTTTAAAACTTAGTTTAGATTTTATCTTTTTTTTAGGATTAGTTTTCTTTTTCTTTTTCTCTTTCTGTTATGATTTTTTCTTATATCTTAGGCTATTAAACAAGGGTTAGTCTCTTGTAAAAACATGTTGAGTTTGGTTTTGATTTGAATACAATTTATTTTCGTTTAAACCTAGAGGTGACTCATCTTTGTTGGAGAATCCCTTTTTTCCTACGTTTTCTCTACAACCTCTATTCGAATGTCGCACTCGGAGATTTCTCCCCAGCGCCACCTTTCCAATAATTGTGATTTCTTTTTTGAGAAATAGAGATAGCTTCAAAAAGTTATAGTAATATTTTTCACAATGAGTACAATTTTCTGAAGCAAAAATTTTAGGGACAACTTTGACAAGCTCAAGAATAAACAGGTCAGGAATTTAGAAGCAGAACTAGCATTGAAACAGATCTAGATAAGAATCCAAATTAAAATTTATGTAATTTAACACTAAATATAAGTGAAAAAGATAAATTACTTGCACAAAATTCAAGTAGAATATTTCTTTATTTCCGCCTAACATCTCCGTCCGATACACAAAGTTTCTGTCAATGCGGGTTGGGTTTATAGTACACAGTCTTATTTTACATTACAAGAGACGATTTTCGTGATTCAAACATGTGACATTTAGGTCACACAACAATAACTTTAATGTTAGGCCAAGGCTCCCCTTAAGTATTCTTTACCTTTTTTTTTTCTCTCTCTTTATTCTTATATTAATAATCACATCTTGAAATTTTCTAAATATAACTTATATCCCATCCTATCCTTATAATTCTACTATTTGATTTTTGTCAAGATTTTTTTTTATGTTCATAATTCATTTATTTTATTTTACTAAATTTTTTGTGTCAACTAGCACATTGTCTTACATATAGTCAACTAATAAAATACAATTTACATAGTTGACCTTAAATAATTTAGACTCGTGATTTTTTTTTCTTTTAAATAAATGAATTATGAACATAAAAAATCTTGACAATAATCAAATAGTAGAATTATAAGGATAAGATGAGATATAAGTTATATTTAGAAAATTTCAAGATGTGATTATTAATATGAGAATAAAAAGAAACAAATGTAGAATAGTATTTTACTTTCCATATTTTTGGAAAATAAAATTTCATTACTAAATTAGTTAATCTATCTTTTCTTAATGTTATGATTCATTAACTTGATATATCCCATTACTAATCCAAATTTCAGGTTAATTCATAAATCTTCATGTATCACTCGCTATCTTGTGCTATAATCATGCTATAATTTACAATAATTATATTTACCTTTTTGAATAAGTTAAATAAGTAAGTTTTATTTACTATACTAATCTAAAATTTTGAAAAGCTGCCCTAACTTTTAATGTTTTCAAAAAGTGTTGCCTGCCTTCACTTTATAAACAACTAAAAGATACATCAGCTCTTACTTTTGTCTTTCCTACCCAAAATACTACATTAAGTAATAATTATTTTTAGAAAAACAATGACCAAACGAACGCTAAATTACATGTATTTTTAAGGCATAAAAAATTTAGATTTTTATTTTAAAATTTTTAATCTATAAAGAAATTTTAACCAACATGATTTAATAGCTTAAACAACTAATTTCAAAAGAAAAGGAAATATATATATATAGGTAGTTTTCCTGTGTATGAATCCAATATGATACGATGATGCCCTTGTTTGTAACCCTGTTTGTAACCCTGTTTGTAAATTGATAAAAAAATTACCATTTTTTAAAAAAAAAGAACTTTGGTATAACTAAGTGCACCCTCTACTTCTCTAAACTTGTTGATAAAATTTATTAATTTGCATGCGGATTACATTAATTATTTTTATTTTTGTTTGTTGATTTAGTCATGAAATTAATGGGTTAGTATGTGCTTCATGATTAAGAAGTTAGAGTATCCACATAAGTTTCTTTATCATATTTCTAAAATTTAAGATAAATCATCCATTTTATTAAATTTAGATAATCACTTTTCACTACACACCACATCAATTATCCTAAAAAATTACTTTTCACCACACCAATTTCTCTATCTTTATTTTTAATATTTTTTCTCTTTCTTTTATTTTTTATTATTATATTTATAATAGTGGAGAGTTTAAGAAAAGAGAGATTAAAAAGAAATATTATTTAATATTTAGGGATTGAATTTCATTCTCTAAATTTAGAAAAATACTATTCATAAAATCTGAATTTAGGGAATGGGTAGGGTAGCTGATGCAAGAATTTTTTTTTATGTAAAATATAAAATTTAAGGTAAAATGTTTGTCTAGAAAATCTGACGTGGATGCTTTTAATGGACTAGTTCATTTTTCACTATTAAGGAGTTAATAGATTAGTAATTACTTTAATGATTAAGAAGTTAATGGGTTAGTCATTATTTTTAACGTTATTTTTTATTATATATATTTTCTATATAAGTGGTTATTCTTGACCTAAAATGCATCTCTCTTGCTCCCTTTATATTCTTGGTTTCCTATTGTTATTGTGCAATTATGCAATTTTTTTGAATTATATTGTTTATTATATAAAAAAAATAGGACTAGAATGTATTCATGAGTGCATTAGAAATTTAAATTTAATCTTTTTTATTTTTCAATTAAGTAGTTTTCATCAAAACAACTCTTGATCAACCCATTACTCATTTTATTTCAATAAATAAATATATTAAAACATAATTCACTTTCAAAAATCTAATGATTCCTCTTATTTGTCAAAAGCTATTAAGTTTCAATCATTAAAAATTAGAAAGAAAAAGTAAATTTTATATAAGAAAATACTTTTTTCATGGTGATCTGCAAGTCCAAATAAGAAAATAAAACTAAATTTATACACATATATTGGGTCTTATTTTATGTCCTAAAGTAGTTTATGTCTAAAGTGCTTTTTAGACTAAAATACTTTTAGAGTCAAACTAAAGCTAGATTTGAATACATATTTTGTGGTTTAGTAGTGCTCCAAGAATACATATTTAGTTTTATTTTTTAAGTTAGAGTTGATTTAATTAATAAATTAATTTTGTAAATCAAAACTATTGCATGTAGGTTTAAGTTAAGCCATCAATTTAGATTAGGCCGATTGGATTTACTCATCCCATCAAATAATTTAAACGGGTTGGATTGTAATTTTATCAATCCATTTTAAAATGGGCCGCCCCTTGCCCACAACCTATGCAAGTCGGTTCGTGGTGGGCTCGGGTTGGCCCGCGGGTAAAGGAAGAAAAAATCTAAAATTTAAAACTAAAGTAAAAATTTTAATAGGCTCGTGGGCTTGACCAACCTCATTCACAATCCAAACTTAAATATTTTTTTAATTTTTTATATGCTTGTGGACTGGTTCGTCTAACCCATAATCCATCTTGAGTTAAAAAATTTCTAATCTGTCAGGATGATAGGCCGGTCCGTCCCGCCCCATCCCACCACGGGATGATCCATTTGACCACACTAGTAGGTGAGGAAAGGTAAACCTTTAGGGCATTTATACCATTTGTTAAAAATTAAAAAGTTTTAGTACTTTTTTGAAATTTTGGCTAAAATTAATAGAGTTATAGATGAATCAAATGTTAAGTGTGTTTAATGTTCGATTTGATATGAGTTTGTTTATATTCATTTAATACATATAAAATTAATTAAATAAATAAGCTTCAACAACTTATTAAACTAAATGAATATACTTGAATGCATGTTTTCAACTCGTGAAGGTTCATGAATAGAAATTATGAACTCTGATAAATAATATTCACGAGCAAAATTTGTAAATTATATTCACTAATAAACCCATTATCAATATAGTAACAGACAAGCATGCTCTTAATCAACTAAACAAAACTTAAGAATATAAAAATTTCAAACAATTAAATAAATAAGTTTAAATTAAGAGTTCGATAATATTTAAATAAATCAAATTCGAGTTACATTTGAATAAGCTCGAGATCAAAAAAAAAATCAAGTCAAATTTTAATAATTGTTTTAATGATTTAATTTGAATATGTTCGATTATCTTTTTAAATAAATTTAAATAATATAAAATTTTGATTTACTTGACTTATTTATGATCATTTAAATTAATTTGTAAAATGCAATATCAATCATTAACATGTACTTTTATTATTTTAAAAAGTTACAAGTCGTGATGGGATAGGTTTGATAAATATATATATAACATTGAAATAGCAGTTTCTTAAGTTACACCTTCCTTATCTGCATTATAATTTATTTCTATTTTATGTTTGGAATTGTATTTTCTTGTTGAATTAAATCTTTCCATGCATCTATAGTGGGGATAAAACTAGAGTGATGTCCCTTCACTCATTTGCTGAAAATCTCACTAAAAGATGAAATTTATCATCCTGATAATTCATTATGATTGTTCTATATCACTGGAGAGAGTAAATTAAGAAATCAAAATATCCCATATGAAAGGATATATTCATAGTTTTTGTCATCAATTCTTATTTGAATTTGATAAATCGTTTACATAGTAAATGGAGCCTCTAGAGCATGCGGGTTAGCTAGACTAGCCTCAGTGATTTGCTTCCTCCGTGTTGGTCCTGGGACAGGCTGACGGGGGCGTTGGAGGCGAGCGTTTCGCCTTTTGCCACCATGTTATGCATTAATGTTAAAGTACTTTGAGATCTATAGGTCATTCATATTATTGAAACATTAGCTTAAGCCAGGTCAAATTTGACTCGAAAACGAACTCGGAAAAGACTCTACAAACCTACTTAATCTTAAGAGTGAATTAATCCATGAATTCATTCATAGAGCCTATTAGATTGAAATCGTAGCCGTTGTTCTTAGGTGACAAGAAATCACTGTCCAATAATTTTTGAGAATCAATAAACCAATTCAAGTATAGCAATGGCAATTGTCTTTCTCAGTTCTTTTTGATTAGTTGTCATTTCTTTTGTTATTTCTCTATTATTTTGTTACTTTTAGTGTGTGAGCACTGGTCGTATGCACTTCAATCTGTTATTACTTCAGGATCAAAGAATAGAAAAATGCCCAACTTCATTTGGCCATTGTATTTTCTAAGAAAACAGAGACATTTTTACGTACTGTACATCCATAAGATTGTCTAAGGAGAGAGAAGATAAAAGCTTAATGATCATAACTCAATTCTTTGTGATATTTTTTTAACTATTCTTTATGAAACCTAGATTGATGTAACATGTTGACATTAATACATGGCCTAATCTGTTGTCTTGTTTATTATCAGTATTACCAGCAGGAATCGTCAAAGCTCCGTCAGCAAATCAACCAATTACAGAGTACAAACAGGTAAGTCAAATCGACAGCCTTTTGGTACTCAACTTCCTTTCAAATAGAGTCCTTTAGGTATGATGGTTCATCAGAAACTTGCTGGGTGAGTCTCTGGCATCCATGAGCCTACGAGACATCAAGCAACTTGAGACTAGGTTGGAGAAAGGCATAACTAAAATTAGATCCAAGAAGGTAATCTTAATGCTTCTTGGAAGCTTATATGCTATGAATATCTGATGTAGTGCTTACTTTATGTGATTTGATTTTGCAGAATGAGTTGATGCTTGCTGAAATTGACTATATGCAGAGAAGGGTAACCAGTATAAACTGAATTTGTGATATTTCTTGATTAAGTTCTCGCAAAACTTATTCAATTTATGCATTATGTACACCTAATTATTGTTTTCAGGAGATGGAGCTGCAAAATGGCAATATGTACCTGAGAAACAAGGTGCTCTAACTTTTTCATCTGTAGGTGTAGATTTTTCTTCTGAATAATTATATGGATGCCTGCAGCAGATAGCTGAGTATGAGAGAGCACAACAGATGACTGTATTTCCATCATCGACAACAACAATTGGGTACGAGGTGGTGCCACCTTATGATTCCAGAAACATGTTGCAAGTGAATAATACTATGCAGACTGATGAACAGTATGACCACCACCAGCAGATTAATCTGCAACTGGGGTAGGAGCATCTTGATCTTCTCTATCAACTAGTTTCAAAATTTATTATATCTTCATTCTTTTAGTTTCCTAAACTTATTGACAGATCAAAATTTAATAGTATTAAGTATATATAAAAATGGTACCTTTCCTAGCAATTTGAGGTTTTAGGATAAGTATAATAATCTGTTGGATAATTTTGCCGGAGATATTAATAAAATTTATTAAATTAAAAATAATAAAATTTTAATTTCAGACTTATCTGTCGAGATGACCTAAGCTGATAATCTCAAGCTGTCAAGCAGGAAAGAAAGTATTGCTTGGGAAGATTGAGCTGCCTGAAAATTCCCGACTCTCGACTGGAGAATCTCGACTCCTGACTGTAGAATCTCGACCAGAGAATCTGTTCGACTGGAGAAATTTTACAACTGAAAAATCTTCCCGACTGGAGCAGCCCGATTGGGAAAAAAACCCGGCCAGAGAAATTCCCGACTGGAGAAATTTCTAACTAGAGAAATTCTCAATTGAAAAATCTTCCCAACTGGAGTAGCCCGATTGGGAAAAAACTCAGCTAGAAAAAATTTTGACTGGAGAAATTTTTCGACTGGAGAATCTTCTCGACTGGAGGATCCCGAGTAGACGTCGAGGCCTCGGTTCAACGCAGCTTCGTTAAAGCAGATTCGTCCCCTTCAGTAGTGCTTAGGGGTCATGACGGACGTCTGTTTCCCAGGATACAATCGACAATAACTGCAATTACCACCAAGCACTGGCGATCGCAGCAAACCGAGAGGTACTCGGATGTTATCATGGGTATTCTGACAAGCGAAAAGAATACTCGACAGAGAAGAAGATGAGGGAATGCAGGTGGAGAGCTTAGGCGCTTTTACTTTTCCGTTGTCCTTTGTTCCAAAACATAAGCAATTAATTAGCGATTAATTCTTCTATTACCACAAGTAAAAAGACTTATGCGGCAAAATGTTTGTTCATTCCCTTGGACAAATTCTGCCTGGACCGGTCCGACATTCGACATGCGCAGGTCGTGCTCGTACACGAGTCAACCTTGGTTCAATGCAATTTAGGCCCTGGATTTGCACCCCCTGCACACCCACTCGTGAGAGAAAGTCTCTCCCTATGCATTTGTTCACATCATCAATGCATGTGATACAATATAAACCAACACTAAAGCCAAAATACTTTTAATGTGGGACTAAAATCTCATGCACAATGAAGTCTCTTCTTCTCCATCCCTTTTATTCCATTCATATTTCCAATAATCTCCCATATGAATGAAAACAAGGTATGTGATAGTATTCAACAATTGAGTCCAGTATATGATAGGTAAGTATTACCCTTTGAACCTTCCCTTATGAAGATATGTTTGCTTACTAGCTGACAGTGGATACGATGTCCTTGAACTGTACTGTCGTCTGTGTAAGTATTGACATATCTCACTCAAGATCTATTTTCTTATCGGCATTAAGCTTATCCCTCGCGATGAGCTTGCAACTAACTCTCTGTTTAACCCTTTGGTTAATGGATCTGCTAGGTTATTCTTTGACTTCATATAGTCAACAATGATAACTCACGTCGAGAGTAGTTGTCTAATGGTATTATGTTTACGACGTATATGTCTAGACTTACCATTATATAAATGACTCTATGCCCGACCAATAGTTGATTGACTATCACAATATATGCAAATTGTCAGTACAGGTTTCGGCCATCTAGGAACATCTTCTAAGAATTATTATAATCATTTAGCCTCTTCACCACATTTGTCAAGAGCTATAAACTCAGATTCCATCATGGATCGTTATTACGGTTTGTTTAGAAGATTTTCAAGAAATAACTGCACCTCCCAAAGTGAATACATATCTACTTGTAGACTTCGAGTCTTTTATATCAGATATCCAACTAGCGTCGTTGTATCCTTCGATCATAGCAGAATATCTTGATTTGAAGCCCTATTATTCATAGTATCCTTGGAAAAATATTTTTTCTTAAAAGCAATTGTCTACTTTTTTGTTCCTACAATGCAAAAACATCTCTTTTCCCAGAATCAAGGTACCCCCACGTCCTTTTTAAGACTCAACCTCCTCCGACCGCGGTATTGTCAAGGTCGAGCTTTCCTGGCTACGATATCACATCGTAACGCCTCCGTCCTTTGAAGGGCACAAACTCCCCCGACTGTACATAGTCGGAGTCGAGATCCTGGCTGTGATATCGACCTCACATTTGCTCAAGGGTTGAGCATATATCGTATCGCTACGTTCTTTTCAGGTCTCAACCTCCTCCGATCACGGCATTATTGGGGTCGAGCTTTTCCGGCTATGATATCACATCGTAACGCCTCCGTCCTTTGAAGGGCCCAAACTCCCCTGACTTGGACATAGTCGTGATTGAGATTCTGACTGTGATATCAACCTCCCCTTTGCCCAAGGGTTGAGCATATATCGTATCGTCACGTCCTTTTCAGGGCTCAACCTCCTCCAACCACGGCATTATCGGGATCGAGCTTTTCCCGCTACAATATCGCATCGTAACGCCCCCGTCCTTTGAAGGGCCCAAACTCCACCGACTTGGACATAGTCAGGGTTGAGATCCTGACTGCGATATCAACCTCCCATTTGTCTAAGGGTTGAGCATATATCGTATCGTTACATCATTTTCAAGGCTCAACCTCCTCCGACCGCGACATTATAGGGGTCGAGCTTTCTCGTCTACGATGTCGCATCGTAACACCTTCGTCCTTTGAAGGGCCCAAACTCCCTCGACTTGGACATGGTCGGGGTCAAGATTCTGGCTACGATATCAACCTCTCATTTGCCAAAGGGTTGAGCATATATCATATCGTCACATTTTTTTCAAGGTTCAACCTCCCCCAACCACGACATTATCAGGGTCGAGCTTTCCCAACTATGATATCTTATCAGGATCGAGCTTTCCCAACTATGATATCATATCATAACGTCTCCATCTTTTGAAGGGCCCAAACTCCTCCGACTTGGATATATAGTCGGGGTCGAGATCCTAGCTGCGATATCAACCTTCGCTTTGCCCAAGGGTTGAGCATATATCGTATCGCCACGTCCTTTTCAGAGCTCAACCTCCCCCGACCACAACATTGTCAGTGTCGAGCTTTCCTGGCTACGATATCGCATCGTAACGCCTCCGTCCTTTGAAGGGTCCAAACTCTCCCGACTTGGACATAGTCGGGGTCGAGATCCGACGTTGTCCCATTACTCTGAGTAAATATAGCCACGAAAATAAGGAAACACCCCTATTAAATAGGGGAGGAGAAGGATATGGAGGGGGTTCTCCCAAACCTATAAAAGGTCACTTGCTCCAGTAGGTCAAGGGACGCGCACATACACTTCTACAAACCCTAGCTACTATTCATCTCCTTCTTACCTCCTCAGCTGACTCGAGCATCAGAGTGACTACGCCGAGGAACTCCCTGACCGTCATTCTAACGTTCCCTCTTAGTTTTTTCCAGGTGGAGATGCAGACCCTTTTCCTAAAAACTCTTCTGATTGTCTGGAGATAGACGACGATAGTCAACCTCAGTGTCAGCACACCGATGAGTCATGCGCCGGTGTTCCTAGACAGGATCATCCGTTGTCCTTTGTTCTTCTGGTCATAGCATCCTTATATAGGAGCTCACTAATTAAAAGTCATTTATTATCTTTACTTATTGAGATCAAAACATAAGCAGCTTTGATGGTCAGCTGTTGTCTTCGATCGATTATAGAATCTTAATTAATCAACAATTAATTCTTCTATAATTACCACAAGCAAAAAGACTCACTCCCATGGAAAAATATTAGTTCATTCTCTTGGGCAAATTTTGCCTGGACTGATCCGGCATTCGACGTGCGTAGGTCATGTTCACACACGAGTCAACCTTGGTTTAGTGTAATCCAAGCCATGGATTTGCACCCTCTTGTGTACCCACGTATGAGAGAGAGTCTCTCCCTATGTATTTGTTCACATCATCAATACATATGATATAATATAAATTAACACTAAAGTCAAAAAAACTTTCAATGTGAAACTAAAATCTCATACATAATGAAATCTTTTTTTTCTACCCCTTTTATTCCATTCATATTTTCAACACAATCTTCCGAAATTTGGAGAGAAGCTAATATTATTCAAACATAGAGACCTTACAAGCAAACTGAACTTCATTAATTAGAAGACTAACTGAAATTTGCAGATGGCATAAATATATCACTGTGTTTTACGCAAGGCTATTACTGTTCTTAATATTTGGATGAACAATTGTTTTGTTTTTGGCTTTTGTAGGTGAAATGAAACAAACGGAGATGCTTCTGCAAATACATGTCTAATTAGTGCAAACTAGTTATTATAGAACGAAGAAAAAAAGTGTACGGCCATGATTGTTGAACGTATATATATCCTCTCCATGTCCAATACCCATGTTGCTTGGTAGAAGACCATTAAATATATATTTGCGTTTAAATAATCACTTTGTATGATTTATAACTCTATATATGTTGTTACTATATAATATTGTCCTATATGTACACTAACAAGTCTTTGTTTGAACTATATCGGCTTTCCTTTCAAGGAAGTGCATATTTGCCTCCATAATCATGTTACGTCTTTGTTTGAGCTAGAAAGTATTTAAAGGGTAGGTTTTGACAAAAACAATCTCATGTTGTATGATTTATCACTCTATTTAGTCAGCACTTAGCAATGCCATCCTACATGCATATCTAAGTCTCTATTTGAGCTAGGATGGTGTGCCTTCTTAGGGCAGATTTTGCCACAAAAAAAAACGCACAAACAAACAAAAATTATATGATTCAGAATTAGGGGAGGGCATCCAAAATTAAAACCAAATCAAGAAGGCACATATACATAGTAGTATATATTTTTTACATAAAATTTAGTTTATTTTATAGATATACATACACTTATAGAGACAATAGTATTTATTGCCTTGTTAATGCCTCCTTTTAGAGGCAATGTTAATTTTTAGAATGCAAAGTCGATTTAGCTAGCTTTAGTAGCTAAATGGGAAAGCAACTTGGGAGGAACCGCTCGATCAATGCACGGTTGAAAAGAGAGGCTCAATATGAGCAGGATTCGGGGTTTCCTTCTAACTTCAAAAGTTCAAAGAATCTCAACGGAAGGACTGTAACGTTTAAATCGGTTTGAATCCAATTGAATGTGCTTGTACATGAAAAGAGCAAAAGTTATTTGTTAAGGAATGAGCATTTGACATTCGTATTATCTTAACAGTCTTTAGTCTTTATGGGTTCAGCACATCCTTTTATTTGGTTGTCCACATATTGAAGCCATGTTGAGCTTGTTAGGCTCCATAATTCTCCGAAGATCAAATTCATTTAGTCAAGATGTTGCAACTCAAGACACTCTAGTTCAATTTAGATTTGTCCAATTATTAAGATCATTTGAACTACCCCTCCTGCTCTGACCAAACCTGATCACTATTTCTCTCCTATTAAATTGGGTTGATAAAAACAGAGAAGGTCTAAACAAATAGGGGCTAAAAATTAAAGACTAATCTTTATCTAAGATTAATTATAAGTATGTTTGTTGTCCTTCCACTAACAAGACAGCCTACCTTAGATTCGGCCACTCTATCCATTTCTTTTAGAAAAAGAAAGGAAAAAAATAATCTCCATATTTCTTTATATGAAAGCTATAAAGTAAAAAAGGGAAGCATCAAATTAAAAGAAATGGATAGAGAGAGAGAGTAAAATGGCCATTAAATGAGAATTGGGTGCTCCACTCATCTGCATTAAGGAACAGTAAACTCAGTACTTGTGGAACAATAATGCTGCTCACGCAGATGATTTGTCGTGCCACAAAATTGGATAATTTAGGTGACCATATTGGCTGCCCCAAAAGAAAAGCTTCGTTGCGTCTTTAGATTGTGGAGGAATGGGGATTTCAAAGTCTAGTTTCAGAGAATAGGAAAAGGAACAGAATTCATCATCATGCTTCATGCCATAGATAAAATATATATATATATAGAAAGCAAATTATTTTTCTATCCCAAAAAAGTTCTGACTTTGTTTTCAAAACGAAAAGAGAATTTTGTATCTTTATTACCTCCCTCGAGCCCTTCTTTCCTTTTCCTACTCTGCTGGCTGCTGCTGCTGCTGTTGTTGTTGCTGACTTTTGCCAGCTTCCACCTTTCTCAGTGCAAAGCTTCATTTTTTTTTGTTCTTCCACTGGATGCAATGGAAAAGGAAGAGCTCGGTAGCGGTAGAAGCGCCTACAGCTGTGCCGATGGAGCGGTGGCCGCTGCTCCGATGCAGGCCTCTCCGACCCCGCTGACGCCCAAAGGCTGCGAGGCGACGCCGTACCCGACGACCTTCGTCCAGGCAGACAGCTCCTCCTTCAAGAAGGTGGTGCAGATGCTCACGGGCTCCGCCGAGACTGCGGCGGCTGCCGGGAAGGGGCAGCCCCAAGCTACGGCGGCCAAGGCCACCGGCCCCAAAAAGCCGTCTTTCAAGCTCTACGAGCGGAGGAACAGCCTCAAGAACCTGAAGATGCTGAACCCTCTGATGCCGGCATTTCTGTGCTCCAATCCCAATTCCCCTGGCGGCGTCGCTGGATTCTCTCCCCGGAAGAGGCCGGATCTCCTGTCGCCCAGCATGCTGGATTTCCCCTCCTTGGTTCTTAGTCCGGTGACGCCCCTGATCTCGGATCCCTTCCACCGGCCGCAGCCACACCCGAGCTCCGAGGCAGCTAAGTGGGCAGAGGACCTGGCCATCGCTGGAAAAGGGTTCTACCTGCACCCGTCGCCCGGGGCCGCCCCCGATATGGAGCCGCCCCGGCTGCTGCCGTTGTTCCCGGTGACGTCGCCAAAGGTCGTCTCCTCTGAGTTATCCCTTGCCACCCCTCACTCTGCTACTTAGAGAAGCAGAATTCCTAGGTTTAATGCTCAATTACTGCTCTTCTTCAGCTTCAATTGTATGATTTGTTCTTAATTTCCAATCTATGATTGAAATTACCAGCATGAGAAAGAGTGATCATCAACGTGCCTTCCAACTATTTCTTCAGGAAAAAAAAATTGATAACTGAACTTGTTGAGATTATGAACTTCAGGAATTGACTTGAATACAACAGTTTTTGGGAAATTCGAAGCCAGCAATTAAAACAGATTACAAAATTTTCATTCTGCATTTCTACTTGTACCTCACGTAATGAGCCAAGCCTGATCTTTTGGATTATACTGAAAAAAAAAAAACTACAAAAGAAAATTCAGATATTTTTATTACTTATCGTTGGCAGCATGAGAAGTAGCCAATAGCCATGCATGACTAATTTGCTTAAAGTTAAGCAGCAAGAGACTTGTGACTTGTTTCATAAATTGAGAGGTCTGCAACTTTTGAATGCCTGAAATGCACTTTAACTCCGGCCCAGGCATTTATGATTTAAAGATATTAAATAAAAAATATAAATTTTAAATTTTTTAAGAAAATAGAGAACAAAATTATTTATAATCCTCTAATATTTATATAATATTATATATATAATATAATTAGTTTGGCCACGGTTAAATGATCTCAAAATTATTAGAGGATTATAAATATCTTTTATCATATGTAACCGTACTGATTTAAACTGTTAAATAAAAACACTGTACATCATAGTAAAATAAAGTAAAGATGTGCTTTTGACAATAACTAAAAAGAAACATCCTTTTAATTTTTAACAAAAAAATACACTTTTGATAATAAAACAAAAGAAGAGAAAAATGCTCTTTTGATTTATTTTTTTCCCCCGAGGGAAATATAACCCAATGCCATTTTTTACGTTGATGTAAAATGTTATTATCTCGGATATCTGTTTTGCACGGACGAATCTCATCAACTTGGTCAGTGGCATGGGGCCATCTCATCATGATGGAGACACGCGGAATTTGTGGGCAAATAAAAGCCATTTAATGCTCTAACCAGTCTACCATGAGGCTCACTGATTCCTAGATGGTTAGGAAATGCCAAATCCACTAGTTGACTCGATTTAAAGAAAGAACTTTAAAGGAAGAAGAATGAGTATAAGAAAATTGACGAGTTGCAAGACAGTTTTGTTGCTGTAGTTATAGTGCAAATAAAGATCACAATTCAAAGTTTTAAATTAGATAAATCAGTAAAGAATATGCCCATTCCTAATGGAAACAAATTAATTGAGCATCAGATCCTTGTTGCCCACCAAACTAAAGAAAGTTTCATCTAAAAGTCCAATTCCTAATTGTGGACAATGCTTACGCAAGCACTTTGGAGTTTAAAAAAACACATTTCGAAGTATTCACAGATGCATTTTCTAAATCTTGAAGAAAGAAATAGAAAAGGTAAGTGACAGTAGTGATGCACATCTTCAAATGACATGCTTTAATTCTTTAATGATAGGCATCCATCAGGAGACAGGAGCCAGCCATTACAAAACAAGTTTCAGAGAAACACAAATACTGAGGATATTGCATTAAAGTTAACTTTCATTTTTTTTTTCGGATTTTTTCTGATATATACATCTAGAGAGTACTATTAGACTTGATTTTTCAAGTAATCTTAGTTATATGATTTAGTCTTCTGTGACTGACACTTTCTTGCAGTCAGGGAACATGACAATATGGCGGCCTACAGTTTGGGGAAATTTATTGCTAAATGATATTGACAGGTCAAAGTTTGGTTCAGTGATAAGGGCAGATGTAGGCCCTTTGAGCCAAGAATTGATCCAGCGATACCTAGTTTATTTTCATTAAGTACGTCAAAGGTGTTCCCTATTGCATTAGTATGTGAGACCATTTCTATACTAGTGTGGGAGTTGCCATAATCATTTTTGTTTGTTTGTTCGTACCAATATCAGATGAGAAGAACTCTACAATGAAAATATGTAAAATCATAAATAAACATCAGGCAGATAATAGAATCTAGCAAAATATACTTATGTAGCTTATTTGGATAATATAATTGATGATTTAAGAAAGCAAGATCTCGGAGGCCACGATGTTGGGTCTAATAATGCGACGGATACATCTACGACCTAAGAAGCATGTCAAGAACATAATGTGATCACTTCGAAATTGCTGCTACTTTCATGGTTAAATTTGCAAAGTTAAAGTAATTCTGCAAAGATGATGACAGATGAGATTATCCGAAATCACTAGTAAAAAAAATGAAACCATAGAGTTATAATAGAATCGAACAAAAAAACAGAAAGAGATTTGTCTTATTGTAATTTACAAAAATATAAAATGTACTTAATTAACTAAAGGACATACTTAGCAATTAGAAATTATCATTGCAGAAAGTAGATAGAACATACTAACAAAGCAAGTCTGAGAAAAAGTAAATTGCCTTCCCTAAAGACAATTGCTTTATTTAGTCTGAGAAAAAGTAACGCAGTAAAAATTTTAAGGGAAGACAAAGTGCACCCACTAAAGAAGACTAAAATAGCAATGTCCTTTCAAACAAGTTATAGAACAGCATGACTGTGTTAGGTCCGCATGTGTATGTTTTTAAACAAGAGCCAAAACAGCTTAAATAATATGAATAAATTGTATCTTTATTAAAAATATCTCAGCATTGAGTTTGGTACAAAAAGTTAAAGGAAAAAAAACCTCATTACAATCCATAATCGTATAAAGAAATAATAGATACTCGTGCCAGCAGCTCACTTGAGATAATTTTAACGAGTAGCCAACACCAGAAAATACCAACTAAAATTAGCACACAAAAAAACTAGTTTCAGGATCAGTTTCTTAAGAAGCTAACTGGAGATGTACTCAATAAGTCGTCTATCAAGCTCAAAATTTTGACAAAGAAGCTTCTGCAATAAAAACAAGAAACTTACTGCATCAGCTTTATGAAACTTCATCAATTAAACTTTAATGTTTTGCAGCACAATGTGTAGATACTTTTAAACTGAAAGAAACTTCAATTATCTCTAAGACATTCAGATTTATCAGTCTTCCAGTTGGGGTTGGTTAAGGCACAAGGTGACGATAAGTCGTCATTGACTACTCAGTCACATCAGTTTTGTGGCAAGCTAACCAAAGATGTATCCAAGAAGTCGTCTATCAAACTCAAAATTATTGACAAAGAAGCTTCAGTAATTGGAAACACGAGAAAATTCCTGCATGAGCTTTATGGAACTTATGCGATTAAAATCTTTATTTTACAGTACCATTTGTACATATATAACCTAATTCATTAGGACGGACAGTATAAAATAGATGCAAGGCATAATCAAAAGCAAGTTAATTAGCTCTGACATTCAGATTTGATCAGTCTTCCAGTTGTTTAGGGGTTGAATAGATAACATTGGTGATAGTTATAACAAGAGTTTAGCGACATCATTTAAGATGAAGGACGAGTTGAAAATTAGGTAGCAGTCAAGGCTACACTAAATAGTCTAACCACACCAAGAAAAATCTTTCTTACACGAATTCCACCGAGAAAAGAAAAAGGGGTAACTATGAATTCAAAAGAATGAGAATGAATATCCATCTTTCATCCTCCTCAACAAACATGAAAAAAAAATCATCTAAAAAAAACATAAGTTAATTAATTTACTAAAACAATGATGACCTAAAGGATCTACAGTGAAACTTTTATAAACTCAAACAAACTATAAAGGAAAAAACAGCAATGACCTCATACAATTAATGCGCATGAAACCAAGTACCCATATGAGTAAAATAAAAATGTCCAAGTACCACAAAAGGAATGCTTGCATATATGACATATTCTCCATGGTGACTTTCCATTGTTTAATTATCATGAAGTAATATGACAGTGTTATCCAATTGTCATATTGAACTACTATACGCTAAAATAGATTGCAGAGTGGAGCAATTAGAAGGATCATGTGTTGGATGGTCAAAAGTCACATTTAGAGCTTCTGCATCATACTTCTTAGCTTGCAAATAAGCCATTCACAAATTGCATTTCATCTTGGGTAATTTCCAAAATGCCCCGTAATGTTTACTAGCTTATCAAAATGCCCCCAAGGTTTGATTAATATCAAAATGCCCTAAGGTTTCTACTTTATTATCAAAATACCCCTATCTAAGATCAAAATGCCCATTTTCCCTTTATCACCAAAATCATTTATCTGTTAAGAGGGGGGCAATTTTGACAACAAAATGAAGACATTAGGACATATTGCCATTAACCAAATCTCGAGCAGGGGCATTTTGAAACCCTTTCATCTTTTCTATATTAAGGTATAATATTCTTCCAAAAGTTCAATCTTACAAGTATTTTCACTGATTCTTTGAACTATGAATAGCAGATTGACTCAAAGCTGAGTTTGCTAAGACAACCTCAAGGAAAGTGTTCTTTGCAAAGATGAATAAGTCTACTTT
This sequence comes from Hedychium gardnerianum, assembly GCA_038050645.1. Lineage (NCBI taxonomy): Eukaryota > Viridiplantae > Streptophyta > Magnoliopsida > Zingiberales > Zingiberaceae > Hedychium > Hedychium gardnerianum. The sequence goes on from JBBUKS010356707.1 coordinate 17,382, forward strand.
GAAAGCAATATACTTGTAGTGTTTGTTGCACATGAATTTGCTTGTTTGTCGACACCACCACAAAAATTTGTGGCAAAAACAAATCTTAGCAAGAGGACTAGGTGGATTGTCACCATACAACATTGTAAAGGTTTTACTGATTGTTTGCTTGAAGAATTATTGTAAGCAAATTCAGCATGAGATGGACACAAAGTGTATTGCAAAGATTCTTACCAACTAAGCTCCTTGAGATATTTCTCGAACTATACTAGAAATTTGTAATTACTAAAACAAACATGTTTGGATAATTGTTTCTAACATATTCCCAATGTTCAACTATCGTGAAGTAGCTTAAGCACTATTTGAGAGGTTGCTCTTGTTGCCATGTACTCTACAATTTGAATTGATTGCAAAGTCAGGTGATTAGAAATGCCCCATGTTGGATGGTCAGAAAGTCGAGAAGTTGCATTGGTAATTCCCAGGTTAGTCAAAAATAATTCTAAAGTTAAAAATCAAATTTTAAATTTTTAGTTGTGAATTCTTATTTCTCATGGAGCCTAAAATTCTCATAGTTCAACCACTGTACATGATAATACACCAAGACCTCTTTAGTTGTCATATTTCAGCAAATGACATATCCCAACCCTGAACAATCAATCTGAGACTGACTGGAGGATTGGTAAGTTTTATTTTAAAAAGGTATTTCTCTCTTAGAGCTAGAAATTATATTTTTTACTAATTTTGTATTTGAGATGATTATGAAATACCAAATGACTAGTAGTAATAAGAGAAGAATACCTTTGAAATTTTTGGAAGAGAAATTTCTGCATAACCAATTTCTGGCAGTCTAGCAATTTCAACGGCATTTTCAAACAAAATATAAGTTGGGATATGACCTGTATGACCAAACAAGAAAGAACTAATAAAAATGTTAATTAAACAAAAAAAAATCATTGTTCTAAAAGGGCATAAGAAGATAGAACCATTGTAGGTGTCAAAGAAACCAATTGATCATAGAACAATATCTGATAAAGCATCCAAAAATCACTACCACTTACCAGGCAAAGATATTCCAAATTTCTCTGCAGCATTTGGAAAGTGCCCAATATCCACTATTCCAAAAGAAATATTTTTATTCGAGTATCTGCCAGATATGTACAAAAGAAATACATCAAGAAGGGAAAGCATATAGCAATAAACTTCAGAAGTTATATATTTCCATAGCTAGGTGAATCTTTAACTGCGGCTTAACTATCTACCAAAGAAATTAAGACATTGGAGAAACAATTTTGGGTGAATTTTCCATAGAGAACCACCCTTGAAATGCACTATGCCATAATGAAGCCTGATTATCTGAGTAACAAACAAAAACACACCTCTCCAACTTTGCCATTGTAATAAGTGAAATTGTCACACAATGATACACAAAAGCTTTCCTGACATTACAGCATAAAGAACTCACATTACTGAGAGATCCGGGAAAATACGACTGTTACACACATATGTTGAAGAGCACAAAGCCCGAAACTCAACCTGTTCAATCATCAATGCAAATTTTGTAACCACAGGAAAATCAAATTAAAGAAGAGTTTAATGAATTTTCAAGTGCTAAAGCAGATAAAATCAATGAATGATTTCCAGTCGAGGAACTCAAACTGTTCATACTTAAGCTGACAAATGTAAAACCAAAGCTGCCAAAATAATTATGCTCAACTAACCAGCCAAAATCTTGAAGTGTTTCCTTCAGTCAACAAGCTTTCTAATTGCAAAGGGGTTAATTGACTACAATCACCTGAAACTCACAAAAAAAAAAAACTTTAGCTTATATTGAAAATAATTAATGGCTAAATAAAAGAACATAGAGTCAAACTCAAAGATCCTCAGCTACTTATGTATTTGTATCAGCTCAAGGAAACGACTAGCAACACTTCTATAAACCCAAATAACTCTGAGGATATTTTATCTAACATTTTCTTGACTAATTTCACATACCTAACCATTAGTGTAACTAGTAAAAACAAGCAAATGTGCTACACAGCTTAGATTAGGAACCATATAAAGGTCTGAATCTGAAAGCTGCCATTCACCATTAGTTTAGCGAGGTAGTGAAGAACAATTACTTCAGTTAAATCAAGATTTTCCATCTAAATTTATGAAGTTAATGTCGCCTTCTCCAATTGCTCATCTTGCTATTCAAATCCTTTGAACTTCTGCACTTTAGCCTGAACATGATGTGCTCGTATTTTTACCAAGGCCTAGTTTTTTTGTGAATATACTTCCCCCTCTTCAACTCCGCCCATGACGAACTAGTCATGGCCGGTCCCAAGCCCGGATAAAGGAGGAGGGTTGCGTTAGGTTGCC
>JBBUKS010356922.1:0-19718 GCA_038050645.1 Hedychium gardnerianum
ATATGAAAATAAATATAATAAATAAGTATAAATATAAAAGATATGAAATTTCATCTCAATTCAATTCATTATCATCCCCTATAAACCTATAAAGCAAGTAACACGTGGTTAAAATTGTTGAAGCTCAAATATGACAGAATAAAAATTAAAAAGATTTTTTTTCCCCTTTTTTTATTCAATTTTTTATATCTTAAAAATGATATAATTAACAAAAGGATTATTGTCTCTTTCTTTCTCTCGCCTACCTTTTTGGTCGCAGTTCAAGGCGGAGCAGGACCGTGAGAGGAGGGTGGGCGACGTGCGTCCCTCTCTCTCGATCTCGGGATTCTCAGGGTTGCTCGGCTAACATGCTGGAGAGCGTTTCCGAGAGCGTCAACAGATTCGCACCGCCTCCTCCAAGGTACTGTTGTTGCTGCGTTCGATCGATCGAGAAACTTCCACCAGCTGTTTGTTCGATTGTGCTTCTCTTTACCCACTAGGAGTTTCCAAGCATGCGTTGTTGATCCTTTTGCCTCCTTGCAGGAACCGGTCTCTCAATCGGCGCAAATCTGGTGGTATCGCATCTTTCTAACCTTTTTTTTTCCGAGTAATGGTCCGGTTGACACTTTGCTTTTTCCTTCTTTTTTTAATTAGTGATATATGTTACTTAGATTCCAAGAGCAAAACTAAAGGGCTGTTGCTGTGCATTTACACATGTTGCAATATTTTAATTCGTGTTGCTCTCGGAAACAGGGTGGTGGTTTTTCGTTGCTTGTCAATTTCTTTGTGGAATGACAATTGGTTGCTGCAATGTTCCTTGCTCCTTTTGTTATGCTTGTGTTTTAGTTGTTCTTCTAGCAGAAATATTTTCTCATTAGTAAAGAAAGAATAGGAAAAGATAGTTTTTCCCTTTGGAAGCATACCCGCTTACTAGTCTTCCGAATCATTTGGATTAATTTAAACTCCTTTCATCGCAGCTGTAAAGTTTGTTATGGTACTTGATCCGTGTATCTGAGCAGCTCAATACTTGCTTAACATGTTCAAAAATTAATTTGGGTGAAATGACACAAACGAGTCTTCTTCTATTTTCCAGTAGTTCCCAAATAGTATTCTCACTATTTACTTCTTTCACATTAGTAAATTGAGTCAACAATAGAAAGCCGATAACATTTGTCACATTTCTGTTATTTTTGGTTCCTTAGGTGATTCTTGCTCCACTCAGCAAGCAAAAACCAATACTCATAGTCTGAGAAATGGTTATGTTGTCTGTCAACATGTTGATTTATTTCAATGCTTATGCATGAATCTGAGGGAACTAGAGTTTGATCTGTATACAACCTGTTCTGATGACTAATTAACTGCTCTCTACTTGTGCAGAGAGATATGATAAACCTAATTACTCATATGGCCTTGATGGGGAAAAGAGTCAAGCGTCTTATTCGAAAAACTTTACTGCAGTAGAACGAGGAGAGATTCCTCTTAGTAACATTGCAAAAGTGAACACTCATTCTAAGTTAATACCTTTAGAGGGGTGTTCATCCAGTGAGGCTGTGCAATTTCTAGCTGAGCGTAAGTATGCATTTGCATTTTGTTGCCTGTTTGAAATTATAGCTCTTTAATCATACTTTGCTTCTTGTATATAAGCATATAATTTGTATTGACCATCCAAAGACAATTGGCTTGAACACATCGAAGTTACTTATTAGAACCTAAATAGCCTTTATCTAGCTATTCAATATGAACATAGATCTTAAATACTATTTGTGCTTCAATGGTATTTCTTTCTTTTTTTAGTTTACCCTGATTGATAATGTTTAGGTAAAACTCCACTTTTGTTTCTTTCGTTGTTAAAAAATTTAAAATATGTTCCCTATTAAAATCATTTTATGAATGTTGATATTGAATTTGCTCAAAAACTAGTTTGCATATTCTTTCCAGCTTCCTTGTAGGTCTTGTTCTTTGATCTGTTTGATGTTTTCTAGCTAGTCATCTCTCTGCCACTATTTAATTTACCTACAAGACAACCGCAGAATATAATATAAAATTGTACTTCAAGAATGCTCCTTAAAACTGGTCATGTTTGGATGCCATCTTATAATTGTGCTCCATGCTTAAAGGAGAAAACTAACCCATCAACTAGTCAAAGTCCAAACAGTGCCCTAAAATACTTGGACCCAAGTTATTATTAATAGCTCACTTCTCTAAGCTTATAACTTCTTATTAACCTACATCTCACTGTGTGAAACTAAATTGGGGTGTCATAGGAGGGTGAGAATGGCAATCAAATAGGCATTCTATTATTTAAAATGTGGGAAAAGGAATGAGCATAGATTGATAATAAATAGGTGTAATGGAAATAATCAAGTCTCATGATTTGGTTAAAATAGGGAGGTGTGGGTTTTAGGTTGGTATCCTGATAGTCAATAAGTTAAGCATTAGGTAGAATTAAAAGACACAATCTATTCTTTTATCCCTGTCATCCTCTTGCTTACATATTTTTCCCTAAAATTACTTTGTTGACATGCCATTTTGTGATCACAATCACATCTTCCAATTATGAAATGTATTGGTCTATTTTGAACATATTCATATCATTTAAACCGATTTTCTTTAATTTTACCATCACTGGTTATACATCATACGTGTTGCTCATGTGCCTGTCTACTAATCCTTCACATAAATTTCAAGTTCTCTTCAATTCTTTAATTTTACCATCACTTGGTATACATCATACATGTCGCTCATGAGCCACTGTTAGAGCTTGACAATATGGATCTTATGAAGCTCTGAAAATGGCTAGCAACACGTCTAGGTCTTTTTAATCTCTTTTAATTATGTAAATTAGTGAACAATTGATTCAACTTGTCTAATTATGAAAGATTTTGGATTTATTTGAAAAATATTCATATCATTTATTTTATTTTCTTATTTACACAACCTTTGTTGGGATTATACACCCAATTCCTTATGAATAATAACATGTTTTAGAAAAAAAATTCTGATGATGGTATTCACCCTGCACACATCAATCTAGTTCTCAATATTTTGATACATACGAATATTTTTTGTATGCATTGTTTCAATTTTGCACTCTTCATCCTTCAAAAGAATTATTTCCTTTATACGAAATAATTCCAGAGTGAGGGTTCTTATCTCCAATCTGGATCAGTGCCAATTAGAGCCATTTTCCTCTGAAAATTAGTGCGGCATCTCAGGGGCAAGTTCCCAAGATGTGCTTATTCAACTGAGATTTTTGTGCATAACCTATCTTTTTTGAACCAAAGTTCTGTTCTTGGCGCATGTTTTTCTTCTTCTTTTTTAAATTTATTTCCTCACTAATATTTTTCTTGACAAATTTTCCATTTCGTCCACTTTTTCAGTGGAGGTATTTCAGCCATATTTTGCTGGCTGTTTAAACTCTTCTTATTTTGTGGATTCTTTGTCACGAAAGAATATTTGATCTATCCATTGATATCCATGATAAGTGACTGAGGTCAAAATTATTTTCTGTTCTTTTATGCAGGTTGGGCAGCAGCTGTGCATCTATTGGATGATCCATCAACTGATGTACATGGTGAGTCATATACATCTTTGGTTCCATGATTAGTTTAGTTATTATTTTCTATGGTGGCTTACTTGCTCATGAAGGAAACTACATGAAACAAGAATCCACCTACTTTGGATTTTTGTTTGGATTATATTTAGATTATTATCTGTTGGCCTGACTCAATTTTGGTTGTAAAATTGCTTAACCCATAATCTAGTTCTGTCATTTTATCATTTGCTCAAATGAACTCCTGAAACACGATTTTTTTCTTTATGCAAATAGTTAGTAAATCATAAAACAAAGAAAAAAGCAGCAGCATCGTATTTTATTGCCCGGTGGGATCACACTCGAACTATTATTTTCTTGCTATACAGTGCAACTCTTATGGTCTCTTTTAGTTATGTTTATCTTATTGCCTTTTTACCATAGTTAAAAGTTCTTTAAGGATGCATATTCTTTCTCAGAGAAATCATATGGCAGGCCTCTTATTGTAAGGTTTCTTCGTTTGTCATGTTGCTTGGCTTCTCTAACAGATGCTATAAGCTACCACTTCTTTATTATGCTGCCACTACTATGTTCATTGATTGTCTCACTGATATAAGTGCATGTCTATTGTCTACCACCTCGACTAGATATCATGCGCACCATGCCTACTAAAATGTTCTTCATTTTTGTTTTTGTTTTTGTTTATACAATGTTGGTTATTCTGTCGCACTTATCCAGGATCTATCCACCAAACAATAGATACTGATAGTCTCATCTTAAATAAACAAATAGTTATACATAAGTTAACTCTATTAGACAAATAAGGACCTTTAATGACCAACATAACTGGTGTAATAAAATAAATAATAACCATAGAAATTTATCGATAAATAATAATAAGAAGAATCCAACTACTTGGATGGGTATGGATAGGAAAAAAAGAATGAATAAAGATCTCTTTCTTTTTTATTTGAATATAATAATTATATTCAGTTCTTTTACTCCTGTTCTCTTTCAGAATAGGGTATTTTGGAAAAATAAATAAAGGATGCATTCATTCTGAATAGTTAGAGGAGCATTACATAAGCACTTGTGATGGAAGAAGTAAACTCGTCCAAACCGACATGGTGGGCAACTGGCCTTATGACTGATTGGACCGACTTAAGAATAAATGGAAACATCAATATAGCAAAGGAAGCGGTGTTTCAATCGCACACAAAAGATAGATCTCTGCCAGATCATCCATGAAGTTGGAGAGAAAACAAGTTGGCAGCAATAATGTACACAAATACATGCTTCATGTGCAGCTGCAGATAATACAATCACATAAGTTACTACTTAACTAAGATAACCTATCAGACTGCAAATGCTCAATACAAAGATCAAAACTTTCAACAAGAAGCCTTGAGTTCCAACTATTCAGTTACCGATATCCAGTATTCTGTTTTTCTCTCTAAAATGTGGTACTAGAAAACAAGAATTTCTTCCGGACAAAGAGGTGATTGAACTAGTAGGCTTGTGGACAGATTATTTTACTTGCTTCTCCTTGTCCACATTCAACTGCTATTTATAGTAGAAAGTTCATCAGATGCAAAATATAAGCCTTTTTCCATTACTTTGAGTAGTAAATTCCCAGCAATGAAACTCAAAACATTGTATCTGAGAAAACTATCTAATGTATCTTCATGTGCAGTGAACTTTCAGTGATGAACTCAAGTCTTAAATTTTTATGATGCAGTTATACCCTAATGCTAGTATTACCTTTGATTCTTTTACAGAAAGGCCAGTTGTGTACTCTGGAGCCAGTGGATCATCCTGGGTTCACTCCAAGCTTCCTCATCAGGCATGAAAATTAAGCGATTATTTCACTTCATCCTGAAACTTCATATTTTATTTCTGATGCATTTGAATTGTTTCTGCACATTATACACAGAACGACTTTCTTGGGGACTTACAGCGTAAAATCCAGAAAGCTGATTGCGATGCAGGATTGGCCACCAGCGTCGATGGATGAGTGCAACTTGTGACGGTTTAATGTTTGGACAACCACTTCATCTGTATGGTGTTCTGTGGCATACGACTTGTAGAGATAAGTTATTTCTCTGGTACCTATTTGCTGGTTGTATTTTAGTGCTTGTAATTAGTAACCAAATAGAGCTATCAAATGAGCTGGGTCTGTTTGTATTTCAGTGCTAGAAATGAGTAACCAAATAGAGGTGTCAAATAAGTTAGGTCTGACCTGACATGAAATGAGTTGTGCCTAGTATGATCCATCCAAAGATGGGTTGTGCGGTGCCCCAGCCCTGACGCCATCAATAGGTGAGTAACCAAATAGAGCTATCAGATGAGTCGTGGTCTTGGTGTATTTTAGTGCTAGAAATAAGTAATCAAATAGAGGTGTCAAATAAACTGAGTCTGGCCAGGCATGTAATGAGTTGTGCCTAGTATTATCTATCCAAAGATGGGTTGTGTTGCGCCGAAGGGTGGCACCATCAGTAGTCAAATATAGCTAACAAATGAGCCGGAGCTGCTTGTACTTCAGGACTAGAAATGAGTAACCAAATAGAGGTGTCAAATAAGCTGCTCCTGGGACATGAAATCATAGTATATTTTTTTAGTAATTCAGGTGATCAAATATTGCCTGATTAATTCTAGAGGTAGAAGGTGTTTATCTTGTTAGTCTATCAGGTAAATTTGGAGTATAATTTATGTACATTAAGAAGTTGACTTTCAAAATATATGTTCTATTTGAGATTTAAATTTTTGTCCTTTGAGTGTTTTAGAAAGGTGGGTTTTGTAATACTTGGCTCTGACCATCAATGGGTTTGTAGGGTTTGTCCCAAGTGGCACCATGGCACCTACATAGCATGGGGGCTGTGCTTGAGCCAAACCCAGGCTGGTGTAGCTGCTCCTGGCCCCAGCTTTAGTTGAGTTTGACTCTGACTCTGTTTGGGTCTGCACAAGTGCAATCTGAAAGAGTTAGGTTGCGCCTAACCCGCGGCATGCCTCTTGATGGACTAAGGTGGGTCCTGGCTGTGCGCGACACATGCATGGACACCGCCGGACTGTTAGTTTATAAGAGTATTTTCTGTGGCCTTATTGCTTGGTCGATGCACCTTCCGGCCGTTGAGATATAAGGCAGAGAAACACGTTCGTCGGTTGGATACTGATTTGCTTACAGAAAAAACTTTAAAATCTGCCAAATTTTCGCAGAGATGCCATATGTAGCTTGGATTTTATTGTGGTTCATATTCCGAATTTGTCATTGTCATCAAAATTATCAATTCTATTACGAAGCTATTCGCCATTTCTTATTTTTGTTAATGCCTAGATTATTATAGCCCATGGTACCGAGATGCCATGATCCAATGTTCGATTCATGTATTTGTTTTTTAAAAAAAAAATATCAAACTTTTAGGATAACTAGACCACCGTCCAAACATAACACCAAAAAGCGGGTAACTCAACACGCCGATCAAAAAATTAAAAAAATCATGATAAATTAAGTAATATTAAATTTGAAAAGATCAATTCGGTGATAAATTAAGTAATATTAAATTTGAAAAAAATAATTTGATTTTATAAAAAAATATTATTAATCGTCGGGATAAATTAAAAAGTACTCGTGATGAGCAATTTAAAAATCTAATATTTTATAGTTATACGTCTTATTTGAAAAAAAAAAATATCTACAAATATATTATAGTTAGGGATCAAATTATAAATGTTTGGATAATAACTTGATATCCTTCCGTTGTATTGTAACCTAGGGGCCAACAGACTTATGATCAAGATTGTGTTATATGTACCCCTTCGGACATGATGCAATGGCAAGACCTTCAACGTACTATTTAAGTATCCGTGATTTAAATTTCAATTATGACGTATATTTTCTTCCAATAAAAAAAAATGACAAATTATTTAACCACGTAGATAAACTTATGTATTATTCAAATCACGTATTTAAATTTTAAAATTATCAAAATTACTGTAGCAATCAATTGGAATACTATTTATCAATACATTAATATTCTGAATCGATTATTTCACTGCTGTAACAATTAATTAAAAAATCTAATTTATATTTAAAAAATGCTCAGTGTCAAATTAATATTTAAAAATATAAATATAATAAAAATAAATAAACTAATACATAAAATCTGAATTTCAAACTTTTTAGATAGTAATTTTTTTAATATAAATCAAAAAAATTTAATCGATTCAAAATATTACTGTATTGATAAACAGTATTCAAATGATTGACACTATAATCATCAATTCAAAAGAGAAAAATCAAATGAAATATGTAATTTGATAATTTTAAAATTTGAATAAGTGATTCGGGTAATTCACAAATTACTTACGTGATTCGATAATTTGCTGGGAAAAAAATTGTGTTATATGTTGTTTTTATATAATAAAAAAAATGTGTGCCACAAATTGTTACACAAGAATGCATTAGTTGACAGAATACACTGCATATTAATGAGAAATACTGGACCTAGAAATATATTGATCACATCTAGTGCACACACTGCATGGCTTGTTTATTGCATCTTTTATGTCAAATAAAAATAATAATAATAAGTAACCAAAAATTCCAGCAGATTTTGTATTATATCAACTTCATCGAATGTGCTGATACATCGTCATATGCACATGGCTAGCAATTACAACATAAAAAGACTATTAAGTTATACAAGAAATAAAAACTACTAATTTGGTTAGCAAGACAGATCGTCCCAGAAGCAAGTTCATATGCTACTGTCAATTAGGGGAGAAGTTGCACAACATGATCGTGTACTAATTTTCAAAGTAGAAATTACCAGCAAGATGTTGCACAGCTTGATTGCAATCAGGATTCAAGTTCTCAACCACCCCCATTTTCATTTGGTTGTCACTAGAGGATGCTTGATGTAAGAATTCTCTCGAGAATGACTTCGCCTGTCATTCCCAAAGGTTGGCTATGGCAGACACCAAACTCAGCATGACAATATGCAAAATCTTATGAGAATGAAATCTTTAGTCTTCCGATTCGACAAGCACTGAGCTACAAAGCCTTCTATCTGCAATGACACATTTGCTTGTCGGTAATAACAAAAAAGTCCTGATAACTATGTAAATGATGTGGTAACTAGTGCCTGGAACATGCTACTAGTAACCAACTGTGCATTGCTGACACATTTTTATCTGAATACAAATCTTATTCTATTTGCAGTTTAACCCTCAAGATTCTTCCTCAAGCTAATTTAAAACCATTTAACTAATATACTCAATTCTAAATCCTCTCAACTTAGTGAGGTTCTCCTGAAAGCTTGTCAAAAAAAAAGTGAGGATCTCTTTTGACTGTTACGTTTTTTAAAAAAAAAACGAAATTACAATCAATCTCAATATTTCATCCACTTGTACAATGTTAGAAACAATGTGAATGACAACGTAATTATCGTAATATAACTTCATTAGCCCATTTAGAACATCAACTATGTTAGTCATTAATTATTTAAGATAAAGAACCTCACATGTAGGAGTCATAGCTTTGTACTCTATTCCTGCTCTCAATCTAGCCTCCTAGCCATAATAGTTTGGTTATTGTTCTTCTAAAATATTAAGTCATCTTCAAGAAGGACAAAATATCATGAAGTGGATCTTTTATCTATGGGAAAGATCGGCCAATCTTACACAACACTATATAGATGGACAAGGGCACGATATATCGTAGAACATTCTTGAGATATTGTAGAATCCTTAAGGCTCCTTCCCAATGATTATGACATGGAGATAATCTAGGAAATCATAACAAAATCCATAGTAGAGATAAAAGCAACATATCATGGGGACAATAAAACATTAAAAATAATAGAGATAAAAGATATGAGTTCCTTTCTTTAGAGCAATAGGAAGATCGGAGATAGAATCTGGAATGGTAGATAGCATTGGAAGAGCAATAGAGTCTCAAGGAGTGACTATGATAACCTCTAACGTTTTACCTTTGTTGTAGGTCCTAAGTGGAAAGTTCTAATGTTGCAACCTCTGTAGAAAAGAATGTTGAAATAGGAACAAAAATAGAGTAGGATCAGAAGAAATAAAACGGAACTCTACAAAAAGGTCACTTCTGCAAAAATAAAGGCACGTGCGACATAGTAGAGTAGCACTTATACCTCTTATATGTGTTAAAGAAACCTAGAAAGATGGCCTTTACAAATTTGGGAGATAATTTGTGTCTACCTAGAGAAGAGAACTAAACAAGTACACCTAATAACATGAGATGGAAACCAAGAGCATGCAACGGAAAACAACTATGAAGGCAATTTGACCATAAAGAGCAAAACAAGATATGTGATTTCCAAGGTAACATGCCATGAGACTTCGTCCTAAACCTTAAGAACTCCTATATAAAGTAATAGTGTAGGACTTGTCCCTATTCTTAACTAAATGCCTATTTTTCCTCTCAACAACATTTTGTTGATATGTATGAGAACATAAAGATTGATCAATAATACCTTAGAGATAAGAAACAAAAAATGAGAGAAAATATTCCTTGGCATGGTCACTTCTCAAGGCTTTAATAGATATTCCAAACTGACTCCTACTTTCATAAAAGGAAGATAATGAAAGCGTACATAATGTTCATTCAATTAGAGAAGTGGTAACACTATTGAATAGTCAACTATGGAAGTAAAATAGTATTGATAACCAGATTTTGGGCAGATATAACAAGGACGCCAAATATTAGAATGTATCAAGGAACAGGATGCATAAGCATGTTTATGAGTATTGGGAGGAAAGAAGGATTGAACATGTTTTTCTAATTAACACGATGACATAGCAGAGAGGAATCCAATGATGTCAATGCAAGAGAGAGGAGGCACTCCATAGTAATCAGGGAGATTACTAGAGTTATTTTCTGCAAGATAGTTCCTTTTACCTTGATTATAGATTACCATTATTATTGTTCTTTTATATTCCCACCCTCAAATTGGTATAGCTACACATGAGCCAATTTTTTATCTACAATTAATGCTCCACAAGTATCAAAACTAGAATCCAGAAAGTAAAAAATCCAAGAGCATACCTGATTCTCATGTAACTCTCATATCTACCCGGTCCTTCTACCAGAAGGTACTTTTGGTACATGGTCATCCTGCAAATTGTGGATTAAAGTAAATAGGAGCTTTATAGATTAGTTCATGAAACACAAGATCTTCATTTCAGTTATCCCACCAACATTATCTGGTTATTCAATTCATTCCCAGGATTCAGTTATAACATGTTGGATAGTTCATTTGGACTAAAGACTTGAACTCACTGTTTGTGAATAGTGGGCATATCTTAAAAGGTTCTTGATTTTTTACCAACTTTAATCATCAAAAACTCACTGTTTGTGAACAGTGGGCAGATCTTAAAAGGTTCTATGTATCCAGATACCTTTCATATGTTTCTGTAATATAACTGCTCAAGAATACTTCTTTGGTAAGTAAGCATTGATTACTTAAAGTACCATAATCTTTGGGGTATAAAACAGAAACACTAATTTTTTGGAGAACTGAGCAAGGCTACTTTCATATTTCCCACCACTATCTTACATAAAAGTAGTGATTGTATACTTTGATGAAAGAACTACACTGTTACATACTAACAAATGTGCCTAGGGAAAACTTTAAATTGAAGCATTTCAGTGACATATGCTTTGATTAAATACACACTTGAGCAAACTAAAAGCATCATAAAATTCTTGGCTTCCTTAACCCTTGATATCAGTATCTAGATTAGTCACATTAGCGCATTAGTTTAATGATAATTAATCTTCCGTCTAAGCATTCCACATATTGATTCTTAAGCACCAAAGCACATAGGTTTGTTGATAATTAATCTTCCAAGTAAGGATTCTGTAAAAGTACCAAGAGATGCATGGTTATAAAAATAGCCAAAGGTAACAACATGACTTGTATGTCTTATATCTTATTTCTTCCAGAAATAATACAAGTCTACCCAAATACTATTGAATAATTCTCCAGTGTCAGCATAAATGATTCATAGGCAGCAGATACGATAATTCCTAATTTTAGAGGTAAAATAATCGTGAAACCGATATGTACTTGAAGTATTTGTTGATAAATCCACTGCATCCTTGACTGACTTCCTATTGTTTGCTGATCATATTGACCCTGCAATTCACAAAACAAGAATAAAGCACTCAAATTTCTAAATCAAGAAGAAAATGGCCATAAAAAAGATGTTACAGCTAGAAAAGTCAATAAAAGATAAAAGACAACTAAAAGTGCATACAAGTTTGTGATCTGATTTGTATGACTTTTTTCAAAATCAACAAAGAAAAAATTGTAAAATAGTAACAAACCTGCAACAGATTGTGTGTTTGTGCCCTTGGCTGACTCTCAATGTGATGCTCGTGATTTATGTGCATGCCAAAATGACTGCCAAATGACAAGTCACCTGTGGTGATGTCTTCCTAATTAAGTTACCAAAATCCAAATATTAGATAAGAAAGATATAGAAATCATGAGCCTAAAGGATGTAAAAGCATGGAATAAAAAGATATACTACAGACCATTAAATCAATTCGCTGTGCATTAAGGTGAGTAGCAGTTGCACTCGATTGAAGGATACTGCCTTCGCTACCAATCAATGATGATCTCAAAAAATCCTGCTCATGATTACATAGCCATTTAGAATGCACATCGAAGCAAGTAAGGTCACAATTGCTTGATATAAATAAAGGTACCTGTTCCTTGTTGGGCCGAGCTAAAGTTTCAATATCAGACTCCTTTAGCTTTTTCGGTGGCCGGCCTCGTCGTTTGACATGCAAAGAACTTGAATTCTTACTAACGCCAGAGGTTCCAATCTGAGCTAATAAAAGATTTTGGACATTTCCGTTGGCCTGAGTTTCAAAAGATAGAAGTCTGGGCTGCCTCTCTCTACAAATAACATCATCTAAAAGAGACTTCTCAACCTCTTTTAATAACTTCAAAGCAACTTGGTACCTATCATCTGATATGAATCCTAACTCAGCCAGATGAAGACAGCGCATAGTCAAATAATCATAGCGGGCCACAGGATTATCAACCTGCATGTCATTCAGGGAGCGGGAGCGTTCAAAAGCACTTAGTCGCTTGTAATCCTTTTTCCAACGACTAAGAATGTAAAGAGATGGAATCTCAAAGATCTGCTGGAACTTAAATACAGACAAAGCATGTCTACACAAAATGCCACAGAACTCAAAAGAACCACAAATGCATTGAACCTCAAGTTTATCTGCATTATAAAGAACCTCATGATCCTTATTTTCTGTGGGTTTACCATCTTCAATGAACGAGCACTCCTTGACTTGAAAATTAATGACTGGCCCATCTATCTGGATTGGCAAAACATCACAATACATTGTAGCTTTTAGCTCCTCCTGGAATTTCCTAAACATATTAAAAGTGTACACTTTTGATATCTGTTCTTCCATGTAAAATTTTGATATCAAAAGTGGAGTCTTGTGAGACTCTGAATCTGCTTCTGCCTCCTTTTTGTATTTACTCTGCAGTATCACCTCATACTTACTAAAGAATTGCTTTAGGGAAGTCTTTGGATAGACATATCCATTAAGATAATTGTTTATAGTTTCACCACGTTGGTACATGGACATTCCAGCCCAAAATGTGTGTTTTAGAAAAGCTGGCACCCAAACATGTCTGTTTTCATATAGTGAAGTAAGCCATTCATTACTTTCAAGCCCATTATCCACAATCATCTTCATCCAAGATTTTTCAAAATCTTCAATCTTCAAGGAATCATATGCTGATTTTTTTAGTGCTTTCTTAGTTTCTTTGTATTCAGGAAGCCCTTTCAATTTCTTTGGAACTTCACTTAGAATACTGGACAAGCACCAACGATATCTAGTATCAGGAAACACATCTAGGACAGCACCTTGAATGGCCTTGGAATAGTCTGTAACAATAGCATTTGGGCAACAATCTAACATACAGGTTAAAAATGCTTTGCATAGCCACGTATAACTCTGGATAGTTTCAGAAGAAATCAAACCACATCCCAGCAACACTAACTGGCCATGATGATTCATACCCACAAACAAAACAAGAGGCAAATCATACTTTTCAGTCAAGAAGGTTGTATCAATGGAAATGACATCCCCGAAATACTGATATGACATCTTACTCCGACCATCAGCCCAGAACAAATTTCTCAAGCAACCATGATCGTCTAAATCAACCAAATAAAAGAAGTTTGGATCTTTATTCTGCATACTTGCAAAGAATTGATAAACAGCCTCGTCATCCCCCTTAGTGAGCTTCAATCTCCCTATTTTAGCAGGATCTCCAGATTCTATCCCATCAGATTGAGAACTCCCTTGCACATTTGCTTGTCCTGTAGATTCTTGTTTCCTTGAGCCAGCCATTTTCTTGTAACAATTCAAAAACCGTGCTGTTGAAGGATTGACTGGATGGTTGTGTTCATTATTAACCTCTACCAAATGAAGCATCCCGTCCCCTGAAGCTTTTGCAACAATCTTAGCTTGGCAATCTGTTTTGGCAGATTGTCTGGCTTTATAGCAAGGATCAGTTTTTCCCTTGCCCACCTTAGAGCAAGCAATTATTACCCGTCTACACTGCCCTGATGTTGCGAATGATGACTTCTGCACAGCCACTCCAAAGCCAACAGTCATAGCATATGCTTTATAAAAATTGCAAACTTCCTCCCTAGTTCTAAAGGTCATCCCTAGCCTAGGTGTTAGATCATCCTCTTGAAGTATTTTAGTATCCCTATCAAGCGCATTATGCTCCATTTTCTCATTATCAGCAGCATTGTCCTTGACATTGAATACCTCCTTGTTCTCAAATGAATCATTCATGCAGTCACTTCCCATGCCCTGCCAAAGGAGAAGGAAATCACTCAAGTTTATCATACCCATCCAATGAAGGAAACATCTATATGAAAGAGTGTTAGTCTGTAGCGACCTTCAATGGCTCTCCAACTTCAAGTTGCTTTCCATTCATATCAGGATCACCATCATCCACAGGCACTTCCACAGTAATGTCATTTGACAAGTTCTGCAAAACAATTATATGATTGTCCTAATAGATATACAAGCCTACTGTGCTTCATACAAAGCATAGTATTAACTATAATAATTCACTGCAAGCATCAAGATTCACAGAAAGAAAGAAAGAAAAAAACTGACATTAATTTGACAGTTGTATTTGATGTGGCAACACTATTATTGTAAAAGGTGCACAAGAAACTAACTTCATGTAATCACAAACTTTTCCAGGACATTCCCTAAAGCTGCTCGGTAAACCTAATTGATTATACGCAATTCTAGAATAATTCAAATCCTCGCATAACCATGCATATTCAAACAATCAACCTCCATCAAATTACAAATTTTGGAAGAAAAAAATAATTACTGGTAAATAGATCAATTTGTCAACAATTGCATCATGCATACACTGAAATAGAGAAAAGTCGAACTAAGTATCAGTTTAACGTAACCCTAAAAATGCCAACGCACTCGCTTCAATTGGCTATTCATAAGAAAGTAACAATTATTGTGTAATCATCACGCAGGAAGTTGATCGAACAAAGATTTACTTCGGCGTTCGTATGCTCCATGAAGCCAATCTCCGCGGCGCCCGCTGGATCTCGATTAGCGATTGAGATGCGTGTAGCTCGACGAGGATCCGACGGCAAGGAAGCTCCAAGGAGTCGAGATGCGAGCAATCGGAGACGGGAGTCCGGCGACTCGAAGGCGGAAAGGGAGATCGGAAAGGGAGGGAAGAAGAGGGAGGGTTTCTGGTTCAAAGGCGAGAGAGAGAGAGAGAGAGAGAGGAGAACGAAGTGTTTCGTGTGATTAGCTGTGGCCAGATGCGCCCCGTGGAGACGAAACCCATGTCGGTACCTCTATAAAGGACCCGATGGGCCCACGACGGGCGAGGTCCGGAATGGATCGTGAGGTGCCGGGCTTTGGATTGGGTCCGCCCCGGTTAACTGAAGAAGGAGCCAGGAGAGCTGAGGAAATTATGAACCGCCGCATCGGGACAAATCTGGTAAATTTCGGCGCGTGTTTATCTTTTTTTGAACCAACGTTATCATATTGGAGCTAAAATAATCATATATTGTATTTTAAATCCATTATTAAATATATCGGATAATGTAAAAATAAAATAAAAATTACAGAAAAAGATAAAATGAAATCATAAATTTTCATAAAAATACGTTAATGGAGAGATGTGGTAGAAAACAGTTTGGAGAATATTACAGTTATTATTTGCCCGCAAATAAATGAAGTTGTATTTCAGAAAATTCAGATTTTGATCTGATATGAGTTCGGGTAAATTATTCCAGAGGATATCAATAAACAGTTTTCGCTACAATGACAAAATATTAAAATAATGGAAGAAAATCTGATTTAGAAAAACACAAGCATTAAAATGATTTTAAAAAAAAATTACAGGTATGGAATATATTTTTAGTTAATGGATGACCTCACGCAGGATCGAACTACGGACCTACAGTTTACAAAACTGACGCTCTACGACTGACTGCAGCAGGGGGTTTAAATTATCATATTATTGCAGTAAAATCTGTATGTGTGTATTTTTTTTTGTTTTTTTTTTTGTAAGGTATATGATTCTTACTAATCCCGGAATGAATGGTCCAACCTAGATTTCGTCTATCAAATAAATTGAAAAGTATCCGTGATTGTCCATCTAGAATAAGCAACTTCCTGAATTTAAACCGCATGTCTAATTAATCGTTGGAATACCTACACCAAAGTCTTGAGAGACCTTTGTATTTTGCCCTCGGGATAATGGTACGATAGTTAGGCCCTCCAATGAATAACCAAGGGATCTAAGGTTCGAACCTCAACCACGATGCATTACAGAAAATTTTTCCTCTAATGAGAATCGAGCCTAAGAATGCTGGCCATTTGGATGGACTTCCATTAACGCTTCCCGATTTATCCTGATGGCCGGTGAGAAATTTCCATGGGACCGAACCAGTCACCCCAGGTCCGACGTTACCCGACCTGATTAATTTTTTTTTTGAGAGACCCTTTGTAAATTATGGATATAAGGGAAAGAAATTCTCATGGAAGGATCAAGAATCCTACCCCGCCACAGTGCAACAACAAGGTGCTCAACAAAATGCTCAAGCATCCATAATTAAAATCTCAATTACGATACATTATAAAATATTTTTTTCTAATGAGATAAAAAATGTTTTTAGATAAAAAATCTAAAACATTGACCACTAGCAAGAAGTTGCTCGTACTTTTGAATTTATCCGATGAACAAATAAGAGGAAGATCACCCACCTCCGAGACTAGTTGAGTGCAAAGTTTAGATATTTGGATTATAAAATAAAAAAAAAATCAAATTCTTTGTGGCAACAAACCTGGATATTCTACACAGAATGATTGTCATGCATTCTCAAACATGAAAGCTTTTCAGTATTTAGCTTCGTCTTCGATCCTTAATGGCAGGTACTCTTGAACGGGACGATTGCTCAAATAATCTCTAGATATGCTTTCCACCTAAATGATGACATTAAACACCAAACAAGAGTTGACAAGCTTATACTAAAGCTGCCACTGGTGAGGAAATAAAAAACATAGATCGAATCATCTTAATAATAATCTGCCTTCAATCTCACTTTAGAGATTGCAAACACCAACTGAAACATCTAAAGTTTTCAAGCACTGCTATTTGCCACCAGCAGGGAAGACAAAAAAGGATCATAAACCCTTCTCGAGCATTGCCCGCACCCTAGTAGGAAGTCCGTAGAGACGAATGAATCCAGCAGCATCAGCCTGGTTATAGATCGCTCCAGTCTCAAAGGAAGAGATGTCCTCCCTGTACAAGCTATGTGGACTTTTTCGTGATGCCACGGTGACAGAACCTTTGTACAGCTTGAGTGTGACGGATCCAGTTGTGGTCTCTGTGATCTTCTCCATGAAGGCGTCCATGGAGTAGCGCAGAGGGTCGAACCAACGGCCAGCATACACCAGCTCAGCATATTTGAGTGCTAGTAAGTCCTTCATCTGGATGGTTTCCCTGTCGAGTGTCAAGGACTCGAGTTCACGAGCAGCTGCCCAAAGGATTGTGCCGCCAGGGGTTTCATACACTCCCCGGGATTTCATGCCAACAAGGCGATTCTCGACCATGTCTATTCGTCCAATGCCATGCTTCCCACCAACCTTGTTAAGTTCTGAAAGGAGGGTTGCAGGGGAAAGCTTTCTTCCATTGATGGAAACAGGTAGGCCAGATTCAATTCCAATTTCCAAATATCTAAAACATGAATTGGTTTACATAAGATGTTAACTCAATTCAAATGGACACCAAAGGCAACAAAATGAAATATGCATAATCGCATGGTTTAGAAACAAAGCTTATAGCATTGAGGAATGAAATCGATGTGTTAGGCTAAATAATTCTATATTTTATCGATACTAGTTATTTTCTTTAATAAGGCTGGCAGCAAATATATCTAAAACACAAACAAAGACCCATTGCTTTTTGGTGAAAATGTTGGATAGAGTCTCTCCAATTCCTTCAACACCTTACCTTATTGCAGAGGGAAACATTAGGCTGGTGCAGATAGAAACAAACTAGTAGTGAGTCCTAATTATTTGGTTTGGCTACATGGATATTATGCCATAATTGAACAGGCTGGTGAAGAATGAGAAAAACAAGATTCAACCATAAGTTGTGACACAGATACATGGATGAAAAGAGCCTGGCCAGCAAAAGGACGACAACGACACGTGTTGAAATAGGTATTTTAACATTCTACCATGCAGACATTTTTTATTCTGCAGTGCATAGGAGGAAATCTTTAATTTTCAATTCCAGAGTAGACAATTAGTCAGCAAAACATCAAAAAATCTAATTCCAGACATCAACATGAAACAAGGCTCATGCCGGCTAAATTTCATAATTAGTCTAGATTTCGCAAGAAGCTATAAAGGTGAGGAAGGTAGAGAAAAACTTTCAAGCCTAGATGCACATGGAGCACATACAACATTTTAGAAAATAAAATTTCAAAATTTTCCCTTTTGCAGAGATTATCCAACCAAAAAAAGGTTATATGCCCGCATATTGCAAATAGATCATAGCAACAATCGATGATAGTAAGTAATCAAAAGGTTAAGCAAAGAATAAACTTGAGGCAAACACAGATTCGTAAACTTTTAACACTGTAGTATGTGAATGGACATATGACTGAAAAGTGGGAATATCTTCAGAGTCTAGAATAGTTCTCCAAAATGCATTGATAATTTTTTTCAAAATAAGAAGCAAGAGTTACTTAGCAATTTGGATTTCGTTTCATGATTCTAGTAAAATCACAATTGATTTAAAGGAAACCCACTATACAAAATGAAAGTAAATAGTTGCAATACAAACAGTGAGAGGAATGCACAGATACAGGACATGCTTACTCAGGCTGATTAGGTGCATCTTCTGGATCAACAGTCATCATGTACATATCCTTCTTTGGCTCATTTGCCGGATCTTCAAGAATGTCACCCTTTCAAACAGATACAAAATTTTATGCAGAGAAGGTTGAATGAGCACAAATATATTATTTTATGTTCTTTAGAGATTCTAAATATTTACAATGTAAGCATGTTTAAAAACAGAACATAATGAATGGCTCTTTTTGGAGCAAAAAGCATTTGAGCAAATGACATGATTATTTCTATTGACAAGTTTGATGACAAAAAACATAGAACTAAGCAGGATGGTGATAGTATATTCCATAAAATTTATATTGAATAGCTTCATTCACCTTCAGATGTTAACTACTATTACAAGGAGGGTGATGTCAGTGTATAGTTCTTAAAAGACCAAAGATTTGAGAGCTTCAGCTGTATACATGTTGACCAAGAAAAGAGCTGCTCAGATTACACATTAGCAAACGAATGGGGCTTACACATTAGCAACAACATAAATTAGACATGAATATCAAGAGTCAAAGCAGGAAAACATCAAAAACTAAGATCATGCTATCAAACAACTACTAGTAGTAAAAGAAACATTGACCAGAAACAGAAATCATTGTATAAAATCCTCAATCTGATTCCAGTTAACAAGAGAAGAATATAATAGAAGTTATGTACCTCATGGCTAAGGTGCCAAAGATTCCGATCTCGGCTATAAATAGACTTTTTTGAAACTGGAAC
>JBBUKS010357031.1:0-19718 GCA_038050645.1 Hedychium gardnerianum
AGATTATCCGATCAGGCCACTAAGTTGAAGTTGAATTTCAATTTCAATTCAACAATTTCCTCTCTATCTCCGGCAATAAGATTGTCCAACAATAGCTTTGATGATGTTTTTGGTATCGAATGCTCACACAAAAACACTGATTAATCATCTTTATTTTGCTCTCGAGCGCTAAAGGAAACACCAAGAAGCTTGGAGGTTTTATCTTTGGATTTGAAGCTCTCTTGATAACATTCTCTTCATCTGAGGTTAGATCTTTATTTATAAAGCAAGCAAGAGGTTTTTATAGTTTTATCTTGGCTACATGTTTAACACTTTGTTCGGGTATGCATATTGTGCATTTTCAATCTAACATTTGTATTTGCATTGTATCATTGAAGTTGTGTGACCACTAACTTCATCATCAAGACTCTCATGTGAATCTTTAAGAGAGAAAGAAAAAACAATCTTTTAATGCAAAAATTAACCAACTTCATGTCATCTGAAAAATCATTTACATGAACAAGATGATGAGAAGTTAAATGATTGAATATGGTACATATTGCCTTGACATATACATCCTATTCAGCAACCTGTTTTTACACAGCATCACCAACATCTTCATCACTATCATTCTATGGTTGCATTGATTCAATCAATTTCCTCAGAGAAAAAAAAAAGATGAATTATGATATTCTTTTTGGAAATTTTATAGCTGTAATGAAAAAAAAAAATAGAGAGGGTTTGAGTCTTAACTATTAGCTGTTAACAGAAGAAACAGAGGACTGCAAAAGGAAGAAGAAACAGAGAATGTTGAAGATAAAGAAAAAAGGAATCATGATACTGATGAAGCTTCTGAATTTGATCTCTCTCTGTAATTTCCCACAGCTTTATTGAACTGCACGTCGAGCAAGTTTAATGAATTTGCAGTTCAAGAAAGCTGTGGAAGACCACAAAGAGGAACAGTACACATTACTGACAGGAAGAACAAGGAGGAGGAGGAAGAAGTGGTGGGTGTAGGAGATTAAGGAGGGAGGGAGGAAGGTATTTATAGAATGATATAGGAGGGGAAAGTAAATAAAAATAATGGCCCAATCCCGAGAAGAATATAAAGCAAAATTTATTGGGTTTGAAAAAGAATATTATCTTGTTTAATGTGATTTTAATTATTAATCAGTGAGAATTATATGCAAGGTGTGGGGTGCTGTCTAGCTTTTTACCTGCCACAAATAGAAGAGTTGGTTGAGGTAGTAGTGGCCAAGAGATGGCTTCATAATTAATTTATGAAAATTGTCGTCTAATCCATAAAGGTGACAAAAGTTACAGCAAAGCGTGTTTAATCCAGCCAAGCTTGTCGGGCATGATATATGTTTTAAATAAATAAAAATCTTTTTTTGAGCATTTACTTTGTTGAGTGGTAGGAATTTAATTTTTTGCCTTCCATTATAATTATATTATGTCAATTAAACGATATAAAAATATACAAAATAATTATATATATATATAAGTATATAATTTGTAATCAGTGAAAAAGTTCCAAACGTTCAGTTATAAATTGTCTGAGACAAGCCGCCGGATTTGAAGGGGGTGGTGATGACCCACTTAGGAGACAGCATCAGCATTACACCAAACCTCAATAATAAGTAATCAGCATTACTTCAGCATTACACCAAACCTCAATAATAAGTAGTGGATACTTAATTAATTAATTTTCTCATTCGTGCTTTTAGTTTTTTAATATAAGAATCTATATTATTAATATACTTCTCTTTATTACCACTAATACTATCAAGTATTAAATGGTTTATATAAATTTAATGGAGTAAATTACTCTTAGTAATTAAAAATGATAATTGAATGGTTTATTATGTGTCTAATCTTGAGAAAATTATGAACTTTAATAATTAAACTTGACTTAACCATGAAGGAATTTGGAATTATGATAATTCGAAGTCATTTGAAAATAATAGAAAGGAAGAAATTTGTAAGCAAACATAAACAATTTAGCGGTTTACTTATTCGAATAAATTTACAAATGTTTGCTAGTAAACAACAGGATCGATACTGAGGGAGTGAATTCCGTGGAAATCATCCCGAGCAGCAAAAGAATCTCCTTCCGACGGTTCTCATTTCATTGGCCAAGTTCATCCCGGATGATTGTGGAAGACGAGTTCTCACAAGCCTCTTAGCTGCGGAGAGTAAAACTAAAGTTGTCAAATAGTAGTAAAATTTGATTAAGGTAGCAGTTTTTTCAATCAAACAATCAGATTTCAATTCAACTAATTCAACTACTTGGACTGAAATTGGTCTTTGAATCGGTTGGCTCAGCTTCAAAAATACCGGTTTCCAATGCATTGAAATAGTTAAATACAGGGAACAAATGGTGATGCATTTAACTACCTATTTCATAGAAGAGTTCGTTGATGTTCTCTGCTGTTTTTGCAGAAGTTTCAATGAAGAACAACCCGTGTTCTTGAGCATATTGCAATCCTCCCTGGGAAGTAGTGGAAGTATCAGAGTGCAAATCCATAAGTGTTAGGATGGAATTGAGAATGGAACACAATGATTATCTGTATTCTTAGATTTGATTTCACTGAAATGGAATGAGTTCAAAGACATCGAACAAAGAGTTGACCTGAAGTTCCAAAGATGTATAATTCCTTTTAGTTTCAAGTCATTTCTAATCAACTCAGTTTCTTGAGTTGACCTGAAGTTCCAGTTTCATTACAAGAATCAAAAGCAGTCACTTTACCTCTGTCTCCACCTTCCTCTTTGCTTCCAAGTCAACCTTGTTCGCCACTAGGGCCATTATCAGATATGGATTTCCTAGAATGAGAAAGTTTTATCTAATCAGTATTTTGATATACCGATCTATTGATGCAAAGTATTTTGGATGCTATAACTTAGTAGTCGCTCAACAAATCACGTTTACATACCAAATACGACTAGCTTGTAAACATTACTGAATATTTGATGTACATTGCGTATTATCAAATTTTTGTGTGAAAGCCATGTCTTAGATGATCTTAAATTACCTTGTCTTTGAAGTTCCAAAACCCACTTTTGTGCCCTGATGAAGGAATCCTGAGGAAGAAAAAGTAAATGTCTATTTAAAAGAAAAAAATACTTCTTCGATCTCACAAGTTTGACTAACGACAAAACCAAATATGACATCTAGGGTGAAGTATGCCCCATTGCAGACTGACAATTGGAACATAGATTGATATGAACATGAACAAGATTACACAAATAAACAATTTTAAACTGTAATATTGTTTTTTTAACCATAAATATAGATTGATATCTTCCTAGCAGCTTATGTTTTTTGTAGGTCACCCACAAATCTTTTACTATGCATACAAATGTTCACATGGTACATCAAACTCCTACCTGTTCGATACCGAACATGGATGAAGTTTAATATATCTTAGTACCTACAATATTAAATTTTAAAAATAATAATAAATTGGACTTTAAGATAATAATTCAATGTTTCACAAATAAAATATGTCTAGCAGAATGTAAGTCAAGATCTAACGAAGACGTGCCTAATAAATCATAATTTCCATCAAATTTTCATAAAATTTATTTTCTCTGAAACCAGAGTTCAAGTGGACTCTTAGAGTCTATTCTGATGAACTATTTACCATGCTTGAGATATCATAGACCACGATAGCTGCAGCTGCACCGCGATAATACATTGGAGTTAAACTATGATATCTTTCCTGTCCAGCAGTGTCCCATATATCAAATTTTACAATCGCCTCATTTAGTGAGATAACTTGAGAGAAGAATGCAGCTCCTATTGTCGACTCCTGCAAACCAAGCATTCAATTGGTTATGCACATTCCCAAAATACTCAAGCAAATAAACAAAAATAGTGAAGAAGTTATAGACCTGACAGTCGAAATATTGGCCTTTGACAAACCGTAGCACTATGCTTGTCTTTCCTGTTCCCATATCTCCAAGCAACACCTATGACATGAGCTATTATATTATGTGAAGTGTCCAGATAATGACAATTTTGATCATTTTTAACTAGAACTTACAACAACAACTAAGCTATATGGATCCTCCTACGTCATTGGGTTCGATCCTCTACTATATCATCATTTATATTTAAATAAATTTTATCCTATTTTATCATTGCTAATTAAGTCTTCTTTGATCGACCAATTGAATGCTCTAGAATCATCCTCTCTTTATTGAGATTGACAAATCTTTTCTAAGCTAACCATATTGGTTCAGATCTAATCTCCTCCAAAGGCTGAACGTGAATCCTTCTCCCAAAAGCAGTTCCTATCCTTTGGCACTAGAAGGACCACCTATTTGAAACCACAAGAAGATTCCCAGAAAGAACATTAACGAGCTAACTCAACAGCTAGAAGGTTGGGCCGATGGAACAATCATCTCCATAAGGTCAAAGTAACTCATGTGGATCCTTGATGAAAGACCAAGACCTCTCCAAGCCTGAAATGTCCAACTCAAAGGATTCAAACGACCAATATGGGGATCTCTCTTCCCTTCTCTACATATCCTAAACAAATTGTTCTGTTTACGAATAATTTTTCCCCCTTTTGTTCATTCTTGTGCAGGAAAAGTATTACCCCCTTTGCTAATATTTGACCATACTTCCGATCATGATCCAAATACATAGTTTAGCTACTAAAACTGAAATGCAATCAAGGAACCCTCTTGTTGAACCCGTGCGCAAAGCTAGGGCCAGAAGACGACACAGAAACTGCAAGATCAACTAAAAAAGACTACTTTTGGGCGTTCAAGAACGAGCGCAAAGGGAAGACATACCCACCAGCTTGGCTTGGATGCTGTTGTTGCTCGCCGTCCTGGCCATGGCAGAACTCCTCCGACACAGGACGAAGCTTCAAGGGATCATCAAAAGGAAGATGAGTCGATTCCAAGTAGCAAGCAATGGGAAGGAGGGAAGGAATGGTAGGTGCGACTCCAATGTTTGAACGTCGGTTGCCATCGCCTTTCCTTCCATTCCTACTTTTCTTTCTGGGAATTGAAACCCTTTTCCTTCGAACTTCTCCACTTCGAACCCTAAATTCAACCGGACCGGTCTGTTCCGAACCGTTAAATGTGATATGAACCGTTTGGTGTATTTTATCAGGTCTTTAGTGTTTTTAAATATTATTTTACAATATTATTTTACTACATTTTGTTTATTATTTGAATTGTTTATTTTATAATTTTGTGTAGATATTTATTTTTAGTCATTAATTTCGAACTCAGTAAACGGCCCCATAAAAACCGAACCGGAATGTTAACGTTAAAGAGTCACTGTTGGACCACATGGCTTTTTTTGCTTGCCTTTTGCAATCTACTCCACTGACATCCCTTTATTACGCTTTCGCGTATTTATTATTTGGAAAACTAAAATTGAAAAAATAAAACTTATCAATTACATGAATTCATATTTTTTAAAAAAGAAAATATAGGTCACAATTGTTTATCTTAATTTTCTCCGAAAAATATTTAATCCAGCAAGAAAAATTTTTAAAAGAAAAAGAATGAAAATTCTAAGTGGTGAAAGAAATTTCTTCAGCTCAAGTGCAAAATTAGAATGTTTATGGATCTATGTGAAATATACTCAAAATTAAATGACCAACTAGAAATAGCGGCTATACCAACAACACTTTGAGTTGTTTTGTCTTCTTACCGTTTCGCTTCTTTGGTTGTTCTTCCTCTTCCTACTCTAACTGCGTCTCCTCGCCTTCCTCCTCTTCGAATCTCTCCTCGGATTGCTAGCTACAGAGATCAGCAAAGATGTTTGATTGCTTGGTCGGCAGCAAGTTCTCCTTCAAATGGTAATATTTGTTCTTTAATCACTTTCTCGCGGCCATCTGGTTGCTATTTGTTCTCGAGGGGAAATTTTTTGTTTTGCTGATCTATTAAGCATGAGTTCGTACGATTTTCGGCACGCATGATCGCAGCAAGCACGCGGTGAAGTGTACAAGGTCGCGAATCGAGGCGATCTGGAAGAAGAAGCAGGCCATGGTGAGGTTCCTGAAAAAGGACGTCGCCGACATCATTGCCGCCGGCCATGAGTCCAACGCCTTCGAAAGGGTAATTCGTCATCAAATTTCCGTTTTTTTTTTGTCGCCTTCTCCTCGGTCAGTAGTTACCAGTGGCTTTAGAGTTAGTAGGGAGTTAATGCGGTTTAATAGCATCAGCTGGCGTTTTCTGCTTAAAAAAGATGAAAAAATTTCACTGTGCTGGGGAAATAGGCTTTTCAGTGGATCGATGACATTGGGGCTTCACATCTACTTTTGCTTTTACTTTCTGCATTTTCATCAAAATGAGGGCAGGGATTTACTAGGGTTCCACTGTTCAAAAATTGTCATTTTTCCTTATGATTGTCCTAAGTACATTGTGGGGCATGCATGCTTTAATGGAGGTCTGAGTAATTGTTTCTTTTTCTGCTGCGTGAAACAGATGGATGCACTCATTTGTGAGATAAATCATGCGTCTTGTTATGAAATGATTAAACAATTCGGTGAAGTTGTCTTGAATCAGCTTCCAAGCCTACAAAAGCTGAGGTACCAAAAGATTTCTACTTGCTGTACAAATACTATGGTTCTTAAATAAACAGTTCTACAGTCTTCAAATGCTAAATAATAGCTTTTGGCTTAGAACTGATTCGTTCATTTGATATTTTATTTCGATGTGAATGAAGGTCATATGGTTATTTTTTCCAGTTGCTTCATCTTCAAAAAAGCATAGCATAATAAGAATCACTAATGTAGCTCATATGGAGTTCGAATTCAAATGTACATTACAGCGTAAATGTAACTACTTATTATAAATGTTTTTATATGATATTCTCTTAGGGCTTCCCTAACTTCAATTTATTGATGTGTGCTTATCAGAAGATAGTTTTTGTTATTTTGATTTACAGAATAAAGTCAGGTTGAACTGGTTGCATGGGATGAATAATGATGCACTTCAGAAGTTGCATAGTTGAGTTTGAAGAGCATTTTGAGATGCCCATGGTCTTGTTATGTTAGATTATGGAGGAAAAAATGACAACAAGTTATAGATATTGTTAATTGACATAGTGAATACTGTCGACGCAAGTTGTAAAAGCGATGGCAAGCTGATGAGATTGAGTATTGGAGACAAATATTAGATTGGCATAACAAGAGCGTGATATAAAATTGTTGGTTTATGTAGAAACTGTAAATATTGTCAAGCAAACTACAATGGTTTTGATCCAATAGAATTTATTTGTTAAAATAAATTATTTATACACATTTTGCACACGTCTATGTTATAGAGATAAAAAATAATTAAGAGGTCCAAATAGCTCAAATGTCAACCTTTCAGAATTGAAGAAATTTGATTGCTATTTTCTACATTTCGTCAATCTTTAGTTGATATTTATATTCATAGGGAATGCCCTCAAGGAGCAGTGGAAGCTGTGTCAACTCTGATTTTTGCTGCGGCTAGATTCTCTGATCTGCCAGAACTATGTGATCTTAGGCGTGTATTTATAGATCGATATGGGGGTCCTATGGAATCATTCGTAAATGCTGAGGTTCTCAACTGTTTGTGTTTTTCTTACTAAAAATGTTATTTTGTGAATCATGTTCTCATGATCGAGAATGCTTTTTTCCAGTTTGTTGAGAAAATTCAGAACAAGACATTTTCCAAGGAAGACAAGTTACAAATGATGCAAAATATAGCAAAAGAGTTTTCTGTTAGATGGGATTCTTGGGCATTTGAACATAAATCATCTAATTCCCCTGCAAGGAAATATGTGAGTTCCAATAGATTAAAAACCGATCTGTTTTGCTAATAAAACAAATATCTGTTTCACTTTTTTTTTGTTGATACATTTGCGTTTTGAGACATTGCAGTTCTATAATTAACGCTGTTGCTTTACATTTCAGGAACAGCCTAAGAAAGTTGTGCCTCTTCATTCTGTGAATAATACAACTCTGATAATGCCAACTGAAGTTACAAAGGTCCGATCTTTACCTAAGAAAAAGTGTAAGTTAAAGGCTACGACCATTGAACAGTGGCATCAGCAAACAGATTCGAAGGATAATCATATGATTTCAACTGTTAGTCCTAGCACTGCTTCATGTGAGAAGGCAAGAAAGGCAGAAGCTAATGAGATCGAGAATGTGAAGCCATATCTGGACGACGGGGTAATTCCTCTGTATGATAATAAAATAAGCAATCAAACAGATGGAAATGATGAGACTAAAGGTGTTTGGTATAATAAGACAGCAAAAGTGCTGGAAAAGGTAGACCCAATTGTTCTTGAGAAGAAAAGAGTTTACTTAATGAACCCTTTAAATGAGAAACAAGTCATCCCTCCATATGCCAAATCAAACGGGAGTAATAATTATCGCCAAGTGGAGGAGAAAATCAGAAATGGCTCGCAGTATGATTCTTCACAAAGATATGCCGAAATGATGTATCCTGCTGAAAAGAAAAGGCAACCAACCAGTTTGGTTCCACCTTATGTAAAACCAAAAGTCAGTGGCCTTTATGTAATGGATGATGTTAAAGCCATTCAAAAACTGGATTCTACTTGTCCTACCAAACCTTATGTTATTTGTGATGATCGCAAGGATGAAATTCTTGGCAATGCGGCAATCAGAGGTAATTCGTTGCAGAGGAAGTTGCAGAAATTAAAAGTCAGTGAGGCCAATGACAGTGTGCTAACTGAAATGATTGATAGAGCCTTTTATGATGAGAAGCACAGAAGCCGGACCACCCCGAGAGACCGAAGAAGACATACAAGAAGGCAAAGTGCTAGTAGAATACATGATTACTATGACAACGGGAAAACAATGAAGAGATATCATGGTGAACCTATTGAAGGTGAAGTAGACACCAGAAAAGGACATCAAGGCAGGCACATTGCAGGTGCTAATGTCGATTACTATCATGACTGGAAGACCAGCGGTAGACATCCAAGAGAACCGATTGATGATGAGATGGACAACCCAAGAAGACATGCAAGCTGGAAGAGCGGTGGTTGCATTGAGGAGTACTATGATGTGGGGAAGACTGTAGATAGACATCCAACTGTACTCATCGACGATGAGTTGGACATCCGAAGAAGACGACATAGAAGTTGGCATAGTGCTGGTAACGACTGTGATTACTATGATGACGGGAAGACCAGAATTAGGCTACTGAGAGAACATATTGATGGCGAGAAGGACAGCCGGAGGTATTCTAGTTTGAAGAGTGTTGGTCATAAAGTTGAATACTATGAGGAGAGCCACACCGGAAATAGGCATCAAAATGAATCCATTCATCAAGAGTTAGACAACCGAAGGCAGCACAGAGGCAGGAAGAATGAGGATGACAATTGTGTTTACTATGACATGGGGAAGATCACAACTAGATACACAAGAGAGCCTACAGATGGTCAGACGGGCAACCACAGAAGACATTCAGGATGGAGAAGTGCTGGCACAATTAGTGAGTTTTATGATCAGATGGACCCTTCCATAGACCACTGCAAACGTGCAGAGAGGACCCGGACACCAACACCAATTAAGTCTCGAAGAAACAGGGACCGACAAGATGCTGCAAGGTACGATGAGTATGACAATGATGAAATGGTCATGGATAGGCTCTTGATTCACTACAGCAGAAAAGGGACTCCGAGAGGATGCACCCAAAAAACAAGGAGAAACAGGAATCCTCTGAGAGATCATGTTCTTGATTCAGATCGACCAAGAGCATCTGCACCTCCTCTAGATGGAACCACCTCGATGCCACCTGAACCGGTTGGGCAATCTGGAGTAGTTTCCAAGGTCCCTGCTCGGGTTGAATCAATGCAGCCCAACACGCTAAGTTCAAATGGCATCCGAGTGCATCCGAGACTACCGGAATATGATGAGTTGGTTGCACGTTTTGCCTCCTTCCAAAAGGTATGAACCTCAATAGTAGTACCATACAGTTCCTGTTTTACTCTTGTTCACGAATTTTAGCAACTTGAAACATTTGAAAGAACCTCTATATATGACTATTATTCTATTTGAAATTTCAGAACTTAGATGATCCATTGTCCTCTTTGCTTTATTGTAAATGTTGTCTATGATCAGAAAAGCATATTTTCAGATTCAGTGTGCGCTTTTTTTTTAACATCTAGTTCAAAGCTACCATGGAAGGATCCCTAAGACTGTTTACTTGTATTAACTGGCCAAATTAGTCTATAAGATAAAGTTTATCAAACAAATAGAAGCAAAGAATAAGAAGAGAGAATTTGATCAAATCCTTTTGCGTAAATATTTTGATAAATTTGTCTATACAAGAATATCTTGGATGGAAAAAAAAAATGAGTAGACAAAAGAGGAATGAGTAGATGGAGGTGATTGTCAATGCAATAATTGTTAGCTCACCATGCAAGTGGGCACCCAAGCAACTTATGAAGGTCCTTTATCCTCATCATCACCACCACCAACAGAGCCTTTTGCTTTCACATCCACTATGGACAATGAGTGATCTCCAACTAAACTTTCTTTGATGATAATCTGAACTATCATTCAATTTTTTGCATTTGATATCGTATTTATGTTAGCAAAATCTCTTCTTTTTTTTTGGCTTCAAATTCAAGTTGAACATTTTCAACAACATGATTGCATCAAATGTTTTTTTAATCTTTAATTAGATTGTATTGTTGAATAACTATCATTGATACCTTGGAGGGACAAAAATCTAACTTCTAATTTTATAGATAATATTTTAAAATAATAATAATAATTTAGCTTGTCATATTTTTAATTATTTTTTTTCCAAATCCCAATGAGTAATTCACCCATCAAGGTGGTCCACCCCACTTAAAAGGGTGGTCCCACCTTCAATACTTTCCCTCTTCTTTTACACTGAATTTAGAATCCCCACATCTCTCCTCCTTCCTCGCTCCTCTCCTTTCCCTTCCTTGCCGCATGGAGAAGTGCAGGTCGTTACCGGACTCCTCCTCCTATTACTCCGTCGCCGGCGGCGGATTCGGCCACGAGAACCTCTCCAACTCCTACAGTTTCAACGGGCCGAGTGGGAAGGGCGAGGGCTTCACCAGCGCGGCCGACCCCGAGCTGAAGCGGAAGCGGCGCGTCGCCTCCTACAACTCCTTCGCCGTCGAGCGCAAGCTGAAGTCCTCCCTCAGCAACAGCTTCAAGTGGATCAAGAACAAGTTCGCCGACGCCCGCTACGGAGTCTAATCGACAAAGGCACGTATCAATTAATCAATCAACCCATCCATCCATCGATCCATCTATACATGTGTCCTCTTTTCGATTGAATCTTTTTTTTCTAGGGATTTGGCTTGTTCTGTTGTCTATCCTCCTGTGTGGAAGTTATTAGCTAGTGTTTGATGGTTTGTGGTGGATAAAAATTGGAACTTAGCAGTTGTTCATGAAGCCTCTGTTCATCTTTGAACTGCCTTTGTTCGTCTTCGAACATTTTTCCCAAATTCCAATTTTCATGAATTTCTCCGTTTGCTTCTGAAAATTTCTTGGTCGTCCGTTTCGATATTCTCAATAATAATTCGTCTTTTGGAATTTGTAATGTCTCGTTCTGCTTTAGGCAAAATGATCAGTAAAGTTCATCTTTTCCAATTGTTCATGAAGTTTCTGTTCATCTCTGAAAACCTTCTTCAAAGATCCCTTTTTTATCATGGAAGAATCGTTTTCTAAGTCTCAAGTATTTGTCTGTAAGATTATGAAACGTTTACATTACGTTGCAAGGATAAATATATATTTGGTCCTAAAGGTAAAAAATATCCTTTCATAAGAATAATTCCACAATCAATTAAAAATATTGATTTGAAATTTCGAGTGAAATTTGATGATCAATTTGTAGTATAATCTCTTGTTGTGCATCTGATTTTTTTTAAAATATTTAGTTTAATGTATTTATATTTATTGATAAAAAATTATTAATTTGAATTATTAAAATAAAATAATTAGTATAAAAAAATTCTTAGGTAAAATTTAAAAGAGTACCCTTTGTTTTATTTTAATTATCATCGAGGGCATCTCAAATTAAATAATTAAAAATATATATTTGTATTTTTATTATAAAAATATCATATTGTAATAATTTTAACTATATTAAAATATTTTAAAATTATCCAACAATGCTTTCTCCAACAGATTGCTTTGATTAAAATTGTTTCAGGTCAAATATGAACAAGTTGACCGAAAACTAAAAAGTTTTGATCAATATTAAAAAAATAATTTTTGACTAACAATTTTAATCATTTTATTAAGGAGAACAATTTAGGAATAAAATTTAGGATAAAACATTTATTTTTATATTTTCAATGTGGAATAATTTTCACCAACATTGAAATAATTTTGATACTTGAAAATTTTGTGACAAAATTTAAAACAATTTCGATCGACCCTGTAGTAATCTCGACCCTTAATTTGGGAATAAAAATTAGGATGAGATTTTTTTTTAAAGTATTTTTTTCAATACGATTTTTGCCTAAAGAAAATGATTAGTTAAAAAAAAAGTAATTTGATAATCGTGAACTTGAGGGGCTTTTTGAAAAGTAGATTTGAAATTCTCCATTCAATTAAGTAAACGTCTCGCCGTTGTTGTAACGATGATGGGCGGATGTGCACATAGCGTGGAACGCCTTCGCGGCATCGTCTCCGCCGCCCATATAACTCCGATGCGAGGCGGTGGGGATGGAGGCGGAGATGGAGTCCGAGGTAGAGCGGCTTCCGGTCGACCTCCTAGCCCACATCTTCTCTCTCACCCTCTCGTTCAAGGATTTGGCACAGTAACGCTCCGATTAGCCCTATCTTTTTGTTGTTGTTGTCGAATCGAATCTTTTG
Organism: Hedychium gardnerianum; assembly: GCA_038050645.1. Taxonomy (NCBI): domain Eukaryota; kingdom Viridiplantae; phylum Streptophyta; class Magnoliopsida; order Zingiberales; family Zingiberaceae; genus Hedychium; species Hedychium gardnerianum. The sequence continues at coordinate 12,813 of JBBUKS010357031.1, forward strand.
GTTTAATTGGGGGGGTTTGAACTTGCTAGGGCGAGCGGAGTCTGTCGTAAGTGGCGGCGAGGAGTGGTGCAGTCGCTGGCGAGGAAGGAGCGACTCAGCTTCGCCGGGTGGAATGTCGACGATGAGTCCGCCTCCAGGGTCGTGCGGGCTGCCTACAATATCACGGAGCTGGATGTGTATCTTCTTCTTCTTCCCTTGTCTTACTCTATTTCGATTGCTTTCCCTCTGCTATTTTGCTCAAAAACACTGATTTTGGTCGCCGATTGAGGCTGAAGAGATCAAATAGTTGTTATGTGTGTACTTTGAAGAATTTTCTCTTCTTCTTAGAAATTCGGAAACCTTTGCCCTATTTATATTTAGCTTTTTAATATGATGGAAACTGCTTTTCGGCTGTAGTTCCAGGAGTTGCTGGGGTTGCCAGATAACTGACCTAGGGCTGTATAAGATTTCACAAACAAAATGCGTTGGTAATCTATTATCGATATCGCTGTGGGGCGTGGCCGGAATCACTGACAAAGGAGTAATTCAATTGGTTAGTACTTCTCCCTTATGCTTCTTGCAATATCCCACGGACCAAGATTGTCTGAAAGTTCAAATATACATAAAACCATGTTTCCTATGATCGTTGAGATAGTAGAAATATGCTAAATCGGTTGAGTTAATGGCTTCTGCAAAAGATTGGTAGCATTTTCTTTCTTCTGGTCATGTCTTTAAGGTCATTTTTTAAGCAATGTGAGCAATTGTTTAAGTTGGACAAGTAACCTTGGAAGAATTATAGGTCAATTGTATGTTTAAGTGGTTCTGAATTGTACGTTTCCTTATGTTGTTCAAGTTGACCCGTCTTATTTTAGCTTACTTTTCTCATCAGTTGACTTTTTTTTTATCATCATCAAGTTATCTTCCTTGTTGAGATAGGTGATACCAAACCATCTCAAATTAGGAAGATATCGAGAAAGCTTTGACAAAGTTCTGTGATCAACTAATAAGTTGATGTCTATCGCTTCAATTATCCTGCTAGACTCTTCCTTCATGATGTTACAATTCGCAAACTCGAAGTTTGATCGGTGACCTGTAGTTGTGCTACTTCGGTTGGGTTATGAACTAAGGAAGACTACACAGATAAATTCATTGTTATTGTGTATGCTAATGAAATTTGTTCTTTCAATTAGCATGATTGTTTTGAGTTCATGAATGTATTGTTTCGCCTAGACATTTGACATCTTGGACAGTAAAATCTTAGCTGCTAAAAGCACGACTTATCCCATGAGGCCACACCTTCATTCTGGTGCTCTCATTCTCGCAAATGATTTCCCTTGTTACTGAGTAATATTTCTTTTGGATCCAATTTTCTGACTCTGTATTTTGTAAATTGCATAATTTGAACTAGTAGTATCTTGCAAATACTATCTGCTGTGATTTTCTTTTTCATATTTGTTCCCTTACCACGATCACTTATATCTTATTTTATTTCAGGTGTCAAGAGCTAATTCCTTACAACACCTGAATATTGGGGGTACATTTATCACAGATGAATCACTGTATGCTGTTGCCCATAGTTGTCCACATATCAAGGTATTCTCCTAAATGCATTACTCGTTGCTTGGCAATTTCATGATTCTCTAAAATACAGTGGGGAACTTATAGATCAGCTAAAAATGATTATCCTATCAGAATTTCAAATTCATTGATAGTTTAAACCCTATTGTCATTGTAGTTTATTTTGTTACTTCAGTTTTATTTTTCGTTCCATCCCATGTCTTACTGAATTTGCAATATCTCCCTTACAATTGTGTTCTTATCCATTTGCTTTAGCTTGATGCCTGAGTTCCATTGTTTCATGAGTTCTACATGAATAGATGCAAAACTAGTTCATACTGAACATGTTCTCTCACATGACTATCAGAACTTGAAATACAAAATTTCAGCACATCAAAATCGCTGGATCTCGTACAAAATTTTGATTCATTTCCTAGTTTTTCAGCAAGATGGAAACCTTGTTTTCTTTGACCAGCAAGTCATCCATAGGGAAACTAAATAATGTCTATGCAATCTAATTTTCGTACTCCTAATGGGATGATATTCATAATAATGGTGATGATAACTACTTTCCCTGACTATGCTTCCCTTAAATTTTAGACTATTGTTCTATGGAGTTGTCGCCACGTCACAGAACATGGCCTCATCGAGCTTGTCAATAAGTGTCGTAAACTTGAATCAATCAATGTTTGGGGCATGAGGGTTCCCGTGGATTGCTTTGTGAGCTTGCTTGCCATCAGCCCTGCTTTGAAGATAAAGTCTATTACCCAGCAACTTGGCGTTGGAAGGATTTGGCCAGTAGCATAAACAACTTAACTAGGGTTGCTCATTCATTTGTTAGCCAATGTGCATAAATAAGTAATGTTTTATTTTACATTCATAAATAAATATATTGTTGTAATCGTGAATAAATAAAGAAATTTAATGACATTGAAAAAAAAAAAATTGGTATAAATGGATAGAATATAGGGAGATTAAACACTTAAAGTGGTTTAATGGTGACTGTTCTTGCTATATCGATTAGAATGCTCAAGGAACATTAGTTATGCTTGAGGATAGCAAGTAAAAGGTTAGTGTTTTGTTTAATAGATATTTGATGTTTTATCCATTGTCCTTGAATATTAGTTATGCTTCTTGTTTCTATCCTCAACAAATTCAGTATGAAATCATGAAACAAATAACTAGTTCTGTAGAGAAGGAACTTACAGATCTTGCTGCCTCAAAATACAAACAAAATCAAACGATCTTAGTATTCTGGATCAAAACACACCCAGAGAGTTCACTTCCACGGGACGATTTTAGCTATCATTTCTTGAACCAATCATGAAGATCGTTGAAGATTTTCGTCATGCTTAATCTCCCAAGCCGTAGTTTTTTCCATTTGTTCTTTAGTATAAAAGGATACAGCCCAAGTATATGCTCCGGCATAAAATCATGCCTTGTCAATATGCCAACGACAGGCATCCCCTGCAAGAGTTGAAAAGGGCATCGTCATATAGCAACATGAGCACCAAAAGCCTGAATATAATCGGAGAAATAAGCAGAGGCAAAGGCAAAGATAGTTTAAGTGAAACGTGTTTCATACCGAAGTGGACTTCGGAATAACCAAGAGGTGCCTCAGGCCAACTTCGCGGAAAAGTATGAGAGCTTTCGCCAACGACATTGTCTCAACAACAGTATAAGGTGAAGTATTCGTGAACTGATGCAAATCAACATACATATTCATCTCTTCATCAGTCAGCTCAATGGCATCAATGAGCTCATTTTTACCAGAGCCACGCTTAGCGAAATCATCATCTGAGAACTCTTTTGTAGTGTCAATACTTGAAATTGCTCTAGTATGAAGAAACTGTTTCTTCTTCAACAGAACGAGTAAATGCGAACGGAGAATGAGGCCTAGAAGTACAGGTGAATCAGAAATGAGAGTCTCATCTACCACAGGGAAGCCATGATGACCAGTGGCCTTGAGCACATGAACTATGTTGCCGACTTTTTCGACACTGTTGAATACTTGCAAAGGGCCTCCGACCACATCACTGACCGTGAGCTGCCTCATATAAGGCTCGGCATGTGATTCAAGGTAAGGCAGGCCCTTCAACTTCACGATCAGGTCGTAGATGTTGGCAGTGAAAGCATCAGCTACCGTCTTCGATATAAGTGAAACCAGCATGAGCAGAGGAAGAAGTAGGAGGTTGTTGGTTAGTTCTAGCATAATTACACAGACGGAAACAGTCATTCTCATTGTACCACTTAGAAGGGAGGCTGAGCCAAGGACCGCAAAGAGACCATTGTGAAGAGTTGAATGTGAGCCCATAAGCATACCGATAAGACGCCCTAAAGTTGCGCCGGACAAAATAACAGGCACAAATAGACCAGAAGGAAGTGCCAAGCCATAGCTGATGATGCTAAGAAAATAAGTAGTCGCGAGGAATAAAAATACCGAAGATTTTTGGAACACAGTGTCGGTGTTGACACTGTAGAGGTTTCTTATTGCATCATCGTTCGTGTTAAAAAATAAACTAGCTAAATCATTGTAATGGCCGGGAGCACACTGAAACTTCTTGAAATTTCCAGACCTGCCTATTGATGGACAAGCTTCTGCTAATCCGGCCGGGCAAGGCTTACAAGATGCGAGCCAAGGTAATCCAAATAGGCAGCATGAGGCGAATATGGAAACTGAAGCAGCTAGAAGAAGTTTGTAGACATGGCCTTTCCTGAAGATGAGAAGAAGATATGGATGAATCTTCGCAATCAAAGTAGAAGATCGAAGTGTACAATGTGATCTGAGAAGTGAGGAATACATACTGATGAATAAGAGTGTAGAATCTAAGAACCTTGTTGAGGAGGAAATTGTACAGGCTTCCCAAGATTCCTCCTATTACTCCTAGAATGACGACTAGAGTTAAGTCAACTAGCTGATAAGGGACATCATTTGAAGTGACATCAAACATGATAAGGCCACCCTTCCCAAATAACCCGCATTTTCCGCTACTACAAATATCGATTAGCACCCTGAGCACAACCGCAACGACTGCTGTAGTGAAGAAGGCTCTCCATAGCAGTGCACTTCGCCACCTTCAAAGACAAGTAATTGCTTATCTATATATCAATTATGGGAATAGTATTATAAACCAAAAGGCAGGCAATTGAGATTCTAAACTGATATACAACTAATGTGCCTCAAATTTTCATAATCCTTCATCAAATTATATGTCTATCAAACCTCAACCTATGTTTATCGATTTCATAAGGAAATTTTCAATGCAAGCAAAGATAAAAGGCGGCATAAGGAAGATATGAAGTAGCATGATACCATGATGATACACATTCAAGCGCGAACAAAACGCCACCAACTGGTGCTCGAAAAGCAGCAGCCATACCAGCACCAGCTCCACATGTGACTAGATCCCGTCGGTCTCTGTCATTCTTGAAGTACCTCAACCATGTGCAAGTTAACTTGTACTTCCGAGACCCGCCCTGCCCAAGTATGGATGCAATGCAAGCACTCGTGTGCACCATGGGACCAGCCTTGCCCACATAGAGAGACGAGGAGACAGCAGCAATGCTACCTGCTACCTGTTGATTCCAGTGTTGCTCAATTTTATGCATCAGCAGACTTTACTTCTTTATCATTCAAATGGTTCAACAATACATCAACAAAACTCGACTTTATCGCATTAATAACTTCAATATGCCTCCCTTGATCATGATAAGAATGCATCAGTAAATCTCAACTTTTTGAATAGCTGTCTTGATTCAAACATAGATTGGTGAAACCAAAGTACTACACTCTGTTTTACTTCTTTACGAGATGAAAATCATACACAAAACTTGTGTTTTTTAGTTCTTCCCATATTGAGTTCAATTGAGTTGAAGTAGTTGTTAACACTGAAAGAAAAAAGCTTAACTTCTTTTACTCAACTCTATTGATGATTGAGATAGATAAGATATTTCAGTTTAGACCAAGTCCAAGAATTGCACCTTGACCCATAGCGTCTTCAATGAGAAAATCTGAGGAGCATCAACGCCATTCAGATAGGCCTTCACTTCCGGAATCCCAGATCCGGCTGCCGCCGGCGATATGAAGGCGGTGATGGCCGAAGCAAAGATGACGAGCAGAAAATTCGACCCCGCAAACACACCGAAAGCCCGCCAATACCTAATCCAACCAAAGTAAAACATCAGTTAGCAAAGAAGAAACAGCGGAGCACGACGAATTCACAACCGGATCGCATGCCTCCGTACTTGCGGTCGAGCATCATATTGGAGGTGACCACGAACTTGACGCCGGCGATGTTCTCGATGGCGAGGTTGTTGAAGAAACCGACGGCGCCGGAGAGGGCACCGACTAGGAAGCAGAGAGTCCACTTTAGGATGACGTACTGCACGATGCGCGCCGCCCCCCGGCTGCGCCAGTCCTGCTTCAGGAAGTCATTCTCGATCAACCTGCAACCCCTCTTTTAGACCTCCGATCCCGTCTTGCCACGGACCAAAATTCAAATTTTAAAAATAAAAAATAAAAATCATATTTTGTTCATCGAAAAATCTCAAAACTAGGGCAAGTCTGTTTTTCTCTTTTCTATTAGAGATGGAAGAGCAAAATCAAAATGCTGCCCCTTTCTTTTCAGAAAGAGATAGGGAGATGTAGAAATCGATTCTTCAATCATCCCCAAATCTAGAGTTAACAAAATCCTCCGGCCCTTTAGCCACACTACAAAACTTAGATCGAGCAGCAAAGGAGATGAACAGGAATGAGAGGCAAAAAAAAGAAAGTACTCGTAGTCGAGGCTTTCGATGGGGCAGAGGTTGGAGCCGATGATGGCGAGCTGCGAGGTGGTGTTAGAGGCGAAGCGGCGAATGCTGCGGGGGGGGTGGTTTTCCTCCAGCTGCGAATCGACGGAGAGAAGAGCAGTCTCAAGGTCATCGCCGTCGCCGTCAACGAGCTCTTCCGCTTCCATCGGTAACCGCTCCGCCGCGCACACTCTACCCTTCCTTTTTGCTTTATATAGATTCAAAGAAGACGAGAGGAAGAGGGAGCAGCGGTCATTGACTGTTCGACCAGATTAATGTTCATGCGGCTTTTTTTGCTAATTTGAAAGTACAAGGACTATTTTGCAAAGAAAAACAATAAGACTCAGAAGTCTTATAAAACTATAACACCCTTTAACTATGTAAATAAATAATATAAACTGTTAGATACGGCATAGAATTTTATAATTTTGTTAATTTGGAGGTGGACAATTGAAGTTGAGACTAATCTCTTTCAATTATTGTGCCAATCAAAATGTCTCAACAATCAGTCAAACATTTTCCCCAACTAATTATTTCATGTGTTAGGGCAAACATTAAATTATAAATATTAAAAAAAAA
>JBBUKS010357246.1:0-19714 GCA_038050645.1 Hedychium gardnerianum
CACTTTCTTGTTTCAATGACATGCTTATGCCTTGTTCCTGTTTGATGAAATATGTGTGTGAACTTTTATTGATTAATGACATGTTTTATTGAATGAATGTAGAGAATTGATCATCATGTAAAGGAGACACTTTAGACCGTATGACCGAGGTCCTTCATGACAAAGGGTATCCCTTTAACTTGACATTTTAGAGTCTTTGCCTTGAAATGATGGTCAATTCTCAACAAGGGAGTATCTAATTAGAGCTTAATGGGTTTATCCTATTTCTGTGTTAGAAAGTGACTTGTGTAATTTAGACTGTATAACCGGAAGACCACAAGGGGTATCCCTTTAATAGGACTTTCTACGTTACCTTTTCTATTTAAAAGCATTGAATGTCAATAGGGTAAACACTCCGGTGCATCTATCATGGGGTTTTGTCATTATTTAGTTAGACTCACTATAAGAGCATGAACACAGAGGATAGGAAATAAATGATTCATAGTACATCATCTAGCATTCTAATGAAACCGTAGTCCTAGAGTTACTTCCCAAACCACTTTCACCAACTCAATTGTGATTCTCTCTCTCCCTCTCTCACTTTCTCTCTAGTTCACAAGCTTACAACCAACATTCGATAGTCTAGATAACTTCTTTTGTAGACTCAGTTAGTGCTTAGTCCATAGTCCCTATGGGATCGATATTTTTATTATTGACGATGTAACTGTGTACTTGCGGTAGCGTAATAGTTAGGCAAGGGAAAGTCCTAACCGGAGGTTAGGCAAAGGAAAGTTCAAGTGGGTCAAGGAGGACCAGACACTTGGCATGAGTAAGGAAGTCCTAGCATAATGAAGTCTTGGCAGGTCAAGGTTGAGCAGGTGTTAAGCAACGAAGAAGTCCCAATATTTCAAGGTTGACCAGATATTGGGAAACAAAAAGTCCCAACAGGTCATGGATGACTAGATGTTGGGTAGAGGAAGTCATAGTAGGTTAAGGTCAACCAGATATCAGGCAACACCCGAATTCAAGTTTTAGAAGGATGAATTTAGGGTTACCAATCAATTGGTAGGATGTGTCAATTGATTGGTAAACTCTAAACTCGAAATTTGAAATTTGGGTTTGCAATTGATTGGTCCAATCGATTCAACATGAGCCAATCGATTGAGGCAATCACCCAATCAACTGACAGAAGTTTTCTTGCAAACAGAAGATTGTGGAATAGATTGTGATTCATCCTAAGCCAATTGATTGGAGCAATAGATTGATGAAAATTCATGAGTGAACAGAAGGTCTCAAAATTGATTGGGGCAATTGATTGGAGACTAAGAAATCGATTGAGAATATATTGGTTGTGTTTTCTCGAGTGAACAAAATGTCTTGGAATCAATTGGGTGTTAAGCCAATCAATTGGGGCAATCGATTGGGTTATTTTCTCGAGTGAATAGAAAGCTTTTAAATTTATTGGATCAATCGATTGGTGTGGATTATCAATCAATTGGTCAGGTGGAAAAAATGTCATTATGCAAGTTTGAATGATCGAATTTGACGTGACAATCGATTAAGGGTAAGACCAATTGATTGGCTGGTGAAAATCAGCCCAAGCAACAGTGCTATAAAGCAGTTTGAGCTTGGAGAAGAAGTTGTTGGTTCTTGAGATTTTGGAGAGAAGTGTTGCTGTATTTTCTAATCCACAAGAGGTTAACTAAAGCAAGAAAAGAGAAAGAAAAGCAAGGTTCCTATTTGTAAAGTCGTTTTCAATTTCTTTTGTAATCTTTTTTGCATTTCTCGTTGTTTTTTTGTAAGAAGCTTGTGAGAGGTTTCTCCACCTCTAAAAAGTTTCTGAGAAGGAGAGATTTCATAGTAGAGTTGTGATCGCTGGTGTGGACCCTTGGATTAATTGCCTCAAGGAGGTGTATACCAAGTAAATCGAATGTGTTCGTGTTATGCTTCAAGTTTCTACTACAAGTCAAAATCGAAGAAGAGAAGCGATCTATTCACCCCCTCCCCCTCTAGCTCATAAGTGTCCTAACACAAGTGAAAGAGAAATAATCAATTCCAATCAACCAAGAACCTCCACATCTTAGATGTAGTGAGAGAGTCATTTATCGACGCTCTAGGTACTTGCTTTATGGAGAATCCTTTTAGGCAATATTCATTGAGCAAGAGGAGAATCCCACTTCGTATAAGGAAGCTATAGAGGATATAGACACTAACCATTAGAGGAGTGCTATGGACTCGGAAAGAAAGGAATAAATGGAAAGGTGAAGACCTTTAAAGCTAGATTGGTCACAAAAGGTTATACCCAACGTGAAGGAATTGATTATGAAGAAATCTTCTCACCTATGACTATGCTAAACTCTATTCGGACCCTCTTATCCATTACAACTCATTTTGATTATGAAGTATGGAAAATGGACATCAAGACTAATGAAAGCAGCTATATGATGCAACCAAATGATTTCATCCAAAAGGGTCAAGAGCACAAGGTATGCAAACCAAAAAGGCCCACTTATGGATTGGAACATTAGATTTGATCAAGCTATAATGACTTATGGTTATGATTAGAATCTAGATGAATCTTGTTTCTAATAAAATTAAAGACAACAAGGTAGTTTTCTGTTATTATATGTGGATGATATCCTGCTCATTGGCAATGACATAAGAGAGTTAACATCAACTAAGCATTGGTAGGCTCAATAGTTTGATATGAAAGACTTGGGAGAAGTAGACTAGGTTCTAGGTATCCAAATCCTTCAGGATAGGAAGGAAAGGAGGATTGTAGTATCCCAAGATTCATATATTGATAAGATACTAGTGAAGTTTGCTATGCAAGATTCCAAGAAAGGTCAAATACCTTTTATACATGAAGTCCACTTGTCACGAGAGCCAAGTCCCAAGACTTCAAGTGAAGTAAAATACATGAAACGAGTTCCTTATGCATCAGTTGTAGGAAGTCTCATATATGCTATTTTGCGTACTTGTCTAGATATTTGTTATGCTGTTGGAATAGTTAATAGATATTAATCGAATCCGTGGACGGAGAAGTGGACTATTGTAAAACATATTCTCAAGTATTTTCGTACAACTAGAGGATATATGCTAGTTTATTCAGCTCCAAACATGGTGCCTATAGGATATATTAATTCTGATTTTCAAACTAGTAGAGACTCTCGTAAGTCTACATCAAGGTCAGTGTTCACACTGGGTGGTGGTGTCGTTGTTTGGAGGAGTATCAAGCAATCTTGTATTATTGATTCTACAATGGAAGCAGAATACATGGCAGCTTGTGAAGAAGCAAAAGAAATCATATGGGTGAAAAAGTTTTTGCTAAGTCTTGAGGTTGTTCCTTCTGCATTAGAGGTCATTACTTTGTGTTGTGATAATAGTGGAGCAGTGACAATTGCAAAAGAACCTAGAAACCATCAATGTGAAAAACACATTGAACGAAAGTATCACCAAATTAGAGACATCATTCAATGGGGAGATGTGATAGTGTGCAATAAAATCTGCAGAAAATCTTGCTGATCCTTTCACTAAAAGATTACCAGCTAGGAGTTTTCAAGGACAAATTCAGAATATGAGTATAAGACTATAAATTTAGATATGTCTCATTTACTCTAAGATAAATTGGAAAACTTAGATAATTTTTTGGGGGGCATTGCATGTGTCCATGGATTGTATAAGACTATAAATTGATAAACACAAAAAATTTGATTTATAATGTATTGGTGTTGGGAGTACAACATTTAACCTTAAGTTTTGATGTATAACTAAGGTTAAAGTTAGGTTTGTTGAGATCTAACAAGTTAGTGTCAAGTGTGTAGGAGAAAATTACATGACAAATAGTGAAGTCCTAGATGGGAACCAGGCAGTGGCAAAGTCCTAGTGAAGCTAGGCAAATGAAATCCTGGTTGGGAATCAGACATTGGCTAAGTGATGTGTGTATTTTTTACGTAATTGTTAGCATTGTTTAGCATACATTCTGTGTCATCTCATTAACATATTTTGCATACTCGCATCTACTTTTTATTATTTTCATGCTTTTCATTCGGAGATCTGCTCTTGTACTTTTTCTTTAATAGAATGCAAAATGGAGTGAAATTGGAGCATAAAAGCCTTGAAACGTGGATGCAAAGCAAGGAACACGCTCTACCCATGTCATAAGACATGGGCATGTTCCTCCAACCAAAGTTAATCGAGGAAAAAAGTAAAAATTATGTCTACAGAATTTGACACGGCCGTACGTCCCAGGCACGACCTTGCTTTTCACTATAACAACTACCAAGATTCGCCAAACATGGTCGTGCTTTTCACCATAGAAAGTTGACAAAAGACAAGCCAAATTTTACACGATTGTGCTTCCTAGTCAACCCCTTGAATGGTCGAATGAAAATAGGTTGATATTTTCTCAAAGAACTTCGGAAGTGTGAGCAATGAATGTTGACTTGGACACCAAACGAAATAACACCTTTAGAATAGAATTAGACACAGACAGATCATGTTACACTCAGAATCAAAGGATGTTACAACCTTTTGGGGGTTTGGAGAACCTAATAGAGAATGTCATCAAGTCACAGAATAAAAGGTTCAAGCAGTTAGATGATAAGATAGATAAATTGTCCTTACAATGCGTTGAATCTCTAACATGAGCTCTAGGTAAGTCCCGTCTCCCAACCAAAATAAATTTTAGTGAGCAGCATAATGCTATCAAGTTGAGGAGTGGCAGAAATCTTGAAGAAATGCAAGAGAAAAGTGAGAACACCAATGAAGGAATGAGCATTGGGAAATCAGATTTCCTAGAAAAACTAAACACCACCACTTTAGCAAGGGTGTATAAACCACCTATATCATTCCCTCAAGGGTTCATCAAATCAAAGTTAGAAGAGCAATTCAGGAACTTTCTGAAGGTGATCAAGAAATTATACATCAATATTCCTTTTACTGAAGCATTACAACAAATGCCCACCTATGCAAAGTTTTTAAAAGATATATTATCTCACATAAGAAAGGTGGAAGAGTATGAAATAGTGGCCCTATTCGAAGAGAGCACTACATTGATTCTAAACAAGTTACCTCCAAAGCTAAAGGACCTACGTAGTTTTTCTATCCCTTGCATGAATGATAACACTATCATTGATAGAGCAGTCTATGATCTTGGTGCGAGCATGAGTCTTATGCCCTCTACTATTTGTAAAAACTTAGGATTAGATGATTTGAAACTAATAACAATAGTCATGTAGATCATTCGGTCTGGTACCCTTTGGGCATATTAGAGGACATGTCGGTTAAGGTTGGGAACTATATCGTGCCTGCGGATTTTATAGTATTAGAGATGGATAAGGATCCTAGGATCCCCATAATTTTAGGAAGACCTTTCTTGGTGACGACTGCAGCTATTATTGATGTCAAGAACCACCGACTCTCTTTAACGATTAGGGAAGAAAAGATTGATTTTGACCTGTCAAAAACTATTAAGCAACCAACTGATAGCGACATTTGTTGTAGGGTGGATCTCTTTCAACAAGTAGTAGAGGAAGAAGAACCTCAACAGACACCGGGTGATCCTTTGGAAGCATGCCTAACTAGTGGAAAATCAAAAATTCATGATGATGAAGTCAGAGAATATGCACATACTCTGGACGAGGTCCCTTGTGTGTCTCCAGAGCAAGAAAAGATTTAAATGCTTGAACAAGACCCGTATATGGATGAAGTCAAGCCACCTCAAGTAGAACTCAAACCCCTTCCCTCTAATCTCAGGTATGAATTTCTTGGACCAAATGTTACTTATCCTGTTATTATCAATGCATGTTTGAATGATTCTGAAACTAGAAAGTTGCTTAGAAAGCTAAGTTTGCATAGTAAAGTTATAGGATACACCATTGATTACATTAAAGGTATTAGCCCTTCTTTGTGTATGCACAAAATTTGACTTGAAAAAAATCATAAATGCTCGGTAGAACATCAAAGGCGGTTAAATTCTAACATGAAAGAGGTAGTTAGAAAAGAAGTGTTGAAACTATTAAATGCGGGGGCTATATTTCCAATCTCTTATAGTGAATGGGTAAGTCAAATACATGTGGTTCCAAAGAAAGGGGGAATGACTGTGGATAAAAATGAAAATAATGAATTGATTCAATACTCAGACCGTTACTGATTGACATATGTGTATTGACTATAGGAAGCTAAACAAAAAAACTAGAAAGGACCATTTTTTTCCCTTCCCTTTATTAACCAAATGCTTGAAAGGTTAGCTAAAAAAGCATACTTTTGCTATCTAGATGGGTATTCAGGATTCTACCAGATTCCTATACACCCTAATTATCAAGAAAAGATCACCTTTATATGCCCATATGAAACCTTCACTTATAGAAGAATGTCCTCTGGTTTTTATAATGCCCCTACTACTTTTAAAGTTGTATGATGGTTATCTTTTCAGATTTAATTGAGGACATAATAAAAGTTTTTTTGAATGATTTTTCTATGTACGGAACTGATTTTGATACATGCTTGGCTAACCTTTATAGAGTTTTGCATAGGTGTGAGAAAGTAAACTTGGTCCTAAATCGGGAAAAATATCATTTCATGGTAAGGGAAGGAATCATCTTGGGTCACATGATTTCTGAGCGGGGAATTGAAGTCGACAAGGCTAAGGTAGAGGTAATTGAGAAATTACTTCCACCGATAAATGTGAAAGGTGTAAGGATTTTTTTAGGGCATGCAGGATTTTATCAACACATCATAAAGGATTTTTCTAAAATTTCCAAACCTTTGACAAACTTATTGATATGGATGTTGAATTCGATTTTAACTAGAATTGTTTAGATGCCTTTTGCAAGATAAAGAAGGCTTTAGTGACCACTTCGATAATGCAAGTGCCATATTGGAATCTTCCTTTTGAAATCATGTGTGATGCAAGTGATTATATTGTGGGAGACATATTGGGACAAAGGAAAGACAAGAAGGTGCATGCCATTCATTATGCTACCAAAACTTTGGATGATGCTCAGATCAACTATGCAATTATTGAAAAAGAATTACTAATAGTGGTTTTCGCATTTGATAATTTCATATCATACCTAATTGGATCAAAGGTGATTGAGTATATGGATCATGCAGCTATTCGATATCTACTGAGCAAGAAAGAAGCTAAACCATGACTCATTTGATGGATCGTATTGCTTTAAGAATTCGACTTGAAAATCGAGGATAAGAAAGGATCAAAAAACATCATTGTAGATCATTTATCGAGAATGTGTTAAGATGTGTAGGGAAATGAAGATGACGAACTACCCATTGACGACTCTTTTCCATATGAACACCTTCTAGCCATCGATATGCTCCTTGATATGCAAACTTTATAAATTATTTAGTCTATAGAATTTTGCAATCATATCTCACCTATCATTAGAAAAAGAAGTTCTTTGCGGATATCAAATATTATATGCATTCAAATTAAGGAGGTCATTCAGGAGCTACAAAGACTACAACCAAAATTTTACAAGCTAGATTTTATTGGCCCCACTTGTTCAAGGATGCTTGAGAATTTGTATTAACTTGTGATCATTGTTAGAAGACAGGGAATATTTCTAGGGGACATGAGATGCCTCTGAACAACATCCTTGATGTTGATCTTTTTGACGTTTGGGAAATTGATTTTATGGGACCATTTCCTCCATCCAATAATAATAACCATATCTTAGTGGTTGTGGATTATGTCTCAAAGTGGGTGGAAGTCATAGCATCTACAACTTGTGACTCAAAAAAATAATTTTCCCCAAATTTGGAGTCCCTAGAGCAATCATCAGCGATGGAGGTTCTAACTTCATCGAAAGGCTATTCGAGAATTTACTCAAGAGATATGGCTTTAACTATAAGATTGCAACGTCATATCATTCTCAAACTAGTGGCCGGGTAGAAATTTCAAATAGAGAAATCAAGAGCATACTAGAGAAGACGGTGTCCATATACAGAAAAGATTGGTCTAAAAAATTGGATGATGCTCTATGGGTATACCGGATAGCTTATAAAACACAAATTGGCATGACATCATTTCGATTAGTTTATGCCAAGTCTTGTCATCTTCCAGCAGAGTTGGAGCATAAGACTTATTGGGCAATTCAACAACTAAACTTCGATTTAAAGATAGCGAGAGAAAATAGAAAACTCCAAGTGAATGAACTGGAAGAATTGAGGATGGATGCTTACGAGCATGCAAAGTCATACAAGGAAAGAACGAAATGGTGGCATGACAAAGGGAATTTAATGAAGGAGACCTTGTGCTTCTATTCAATTCAAGGCTAAGGCTTTTTCTAGGTAAACTAAAATCATGGTGTTGGGGACATTATAGAATTCAGAAGGTATATCCATATGAAGCAAGGGACATTTGGAATAAGGAATTGGGGTCTTGTAAAGTGAATGAGAAAATATTGAAGAGATATCTTTTTGGCATGCCTATTGAATAAGAAGAGGAGCAAGACTTCCTCGAGTCGGGCGCTCCAGATTAATACAGACAAGGGTCGAGTTTGTGACCTTAAATAGCTGCTTCTTGGGAGCCAACCCAAGCCTTTTCTTCATTTTATCTTTAGTCTTTTCTTTTTCTTTTTAATTTTAGTCTTTATTTTGTCTTGTTTTAGTGTCAAGAACACCCATGAGCTGGCCATAGCAATCACCATGGGCGTGGGTAGGAGATCAGGCCAAGAACAAAAGCAGGTCATGCCTTCACCCGTGAGCTCAACAACAGTTTTGTGACAGGGTCGTTCCACTGAGGCACGACCGTGCTTTTTACCACAAAAGGGCTAGATGCAAGATTTTAATCTAGACACAGTTGTGCCTCTCAAACACAGTCGTGCCTCTCATTGCCTCTCAGACACAGTCGTGCCTCTCTGGCATGGCCGTCCTTCCTTACCCTAAAGGAGACACACACAGTCATTCTTTTCAGACAAGGTCATGTCCCGCAAGCCTTGATATTATAACGCAGTCGTGCCTCTCAAGCAGGGCAATGCCTCTCAAGCATAGTTGTGCCTCCTTATTCTCAAAAAAAGAAGAGAGAGAGAGAGAGAGAGAGACGAACTTGCCTCCCAAGCATAGTCATGCTTTTGGTCACAAAATCGGCCACGATAGACCGTGTCTCTCAGAAATGGCCATGTTACGACCGAACAAATGGTATAAAACCCTAATTTTTAAGGTCATGCCTCATTTCTTTCATCTCGTGCCCCCTTTCCTCTCTTTCAAGCCTCTTCCCCTTCCCTCTCAAACCCTAAATTAAGATCTCCAAAACTTTCAAATCCCTTGATTTCGGTTTCCCTCTTCTTCCTCCTCTCCAAGAAGCCATCTTTTCTCAAGAAACCCTATGTTTCTCTATCCCTTCCTACCAAGGAAGAAACCTTCTTCCTTCTCCTTCTCCTTCCACCCCAACTTTGGTCGTAGACATCAAGAGAAGGATCTCTCTTCTCTTGATTTCCTTCTCTCCTCTCCCTTCAAGCAAACTACTTTTTCTTCTTCAAGAGAAGGAACATTACTCTCTTGATCCCCCCCCCTTTTCTCAAGCCCTACCCCCTTTCTTAACTCTTTCTTGTCAACTATTCAAGATGCTTAAGAGAATTTGATGTGGAGTTGGATCAAGTGGGGAGACTAAGATAAAGTCAAAGGCAAGGACATTGCCAAGGACAAAGGGAAACACAAAGCATGTGACGAAGGTAACAAAAACATGTTAAGCATAGACTTCTTTTGGAGGAACAAAAGTATATGACGAATGAGCAATTCTAGAGTGTGCAGCAGCACTTTCAAAGGGTGGACGAATTCCACAACCAAACCACTAAATATTTCCATCATTAGGAGCAAGTGTAGCAAAGAAGGGAGGATAATCGAAGCTTGATGCGAATGTCAAACAAGGAAATTTATATCATCCACTAGCCTTTAGGTAATAAAACTTGGTTTCCTAATTTTTCCTATATTTCCTTCTTTTCCTCCGTCTCCTCCATATTAGTAGTTCGATTTTCATTGAGACAATGAAATATTTAAGTCGGGGGGGGGGGGTGTACATATGTTAGCTTTGTTAGTCTTTAGTTTAGATTTAGTTAGTTTTTGTTAATTTTGTTAGTCCTTTAGCTTAGTATTTTTTTTGGTCATGTTTACAGGTCATCATGCATTGTGTTGTTTGCTTGTCCCTTATAGCATGACATTAGCACGATTGATTCTAGATTTTTTATGTTGTTGTGACAAGTATGCTAGTATGTTTAGTGATCTATTTTTTTCTATCCGTAGTAGGATGAATTGAGTATGTTTTTGGTGTTGGCCTAATCGTTTAGGATTTCTTTACACATATCCTTAATTTTAATAGTAATATATTAGAAAATAGTCATGATTCATAGAGTCGGACTAGTACTCTTGTTTTCTAGGTGACCTCTCAACTACATTTTGTTTACTGGATAAACTCGAATCATAGTACTCATTGAGAAAAATCAAAATCCCAGAAAAAGATAGTGCGTGAAAAAAAATTATGTAAAAAGAGAGTTTTTTAAAAGTCTTGCACATTGTAAAAAATATGGAATACAAAAATAGTTATCGTGAGTGGAAACTAACAAGGTATCCGTTTAAGACTGTGTTAGGTTACAGGGGGATACCTGTTATATTTCTCCTGATACCGAGTATTACTTTGAGACCTTGTGTAGACTATGCATAGCACTTTTGAGGGGGAAGAACTTGTGTGTGATAGGTAAGTGTCTATCACCGAAAGCATTAGGAATATAGTTAGATGATGATTTGACTAGGATTGGATATTGACACTTGAAAAGGTTAAGCCACCTTTTGCACTGAGTATGAAGAACTTTCACTTAAGCCACACTTAAGCAATTATGTTATGTTGCTCATTAGTGAAACTACATGATAGGATTAAACTGATTCACTTGGGATTATGAAGCATCATTTACACACATAAATTTAGATTGCAGGTTTTACTTGACTATAAGTAAAAGTTTAAGTCTGGGATATTGATGTGTGTATTTCTTACATGATTTTTAATATTGTTTAGTATACATTCTGTGTCATCTCATTAGCATATTTCTCATACGTGCATCTACTTTTTATTATTTTCATGCTTTTCGTTTGGAGATTTGCTCAGGTGACTTTTCTTTAATATGACACAAAATGGAGTGAAATTGGAGCATAAAAGCCTTAAAATGAGAATGAGAAGCAAGCAACACACTCTGTTGTGCCACAACACACGGGCTTGTTCCTCTAGCCAAAGTTAATTGAGGAAAGGAGCAAAAATGGCATCTCCAGAATTTGACATGACCTTGCCTCCCAGGAATGGTTGTACTTTTCACCACAACAGCTACCAGGATTCACTAAAAACACAGTTGTGCCTCCCGAGTAATGTAGTGTTTTTCACCATAGAAAGTTGACAAAAGACAAGCTGAATTTCACACGATCGTGCTTCCTAAGCAAGATCTTGCTTCCCAAGCATGGTCGTGCATTTCACCTCAGAAGCCTAGCAGATTCCCAAACACGGTCGTGCCTCCCAAGCACGACCATGCTTTTCTCCAAAGTGCCAAATTATAGGATTTGACATGGTCATGCCTTCTAGGAATGACCATGCTTTTCTCCACCCCGTGAGGAATATACACAGTCATGCCTCCCAGGCATGGCTATGCCACGACAACTTCACCCCCGATGGTTGAGAGATTTTCAACCATTTTTGATGATTAGAAGGGTTATAAAAGCCTAAGAAGCCTCCTAAAACTGGGAGGAGGGTATTTCCCTTTCCAAGGAACCCTAGAGTAGTCATTCCACTAGCCATCATGATGATCTGTCCACCATTGGAAATTTGAGACTCTTTCGAAGACACCAACAACACTTGGATAAGTTTTCTCTTCTCTCTATTTCTAGTTTTGAGTTTTAGATTGTTATTTTTGATGTCTCTCGATTGTAACTCCTTCTCCATGCAATAGTTCTCTAGATTCTAGGATTAGAAAGTAGCTCAATGTAATTGTTTACATATGAATTAAGTATTTGTTTACCTTTCTCTATTGCATGACATGTGTATTCCTTGTTTTGGTTTTATTGTGCATACATGATTGTGATACTAACCTACACATTCACATCTCATGAGATGCGGGGAAGAACCAAAAGGTGAACCCAAATCTATGATTCATAAATGCCAAGGGATGTGGAGAGTCAGTCACAAAGTAGAGGAGATAATCTAGGAGACCGAGGGGCTCTAGTGATAGCGGTTTTCTAAAAAATAGTTGAACTAGCAATGTCACCTTGAAAGTAGGCCGGCTTGCCACGAGGGGATGGTGATCTTCCCTAGAAATGACACCATTAGCTATCACAAATCTTAATGGGTTTTTCGTGATTTGATGTCATAAAGTAGAGGAAATAATCTAGGTGAATTGTGGGGCTCCATGACGGGAGCCACCTTTTGGAAAATGGTCGTATTAGCGAGTTTCCTTGAAAAGAGGCATCGAGTTTGGGTATACACACTGGTATAATTCCAAAAGTCTATATCGATAATCTGAGATAGGTCCACCTACATGTGAATAAACATAGAGATAGGAAAATAAATAATACTTAGGATATCAACAAATATCGTAGCAAAACCGAAGTCTTAGAATCATTTCCTTCAAACGAGATTTCTCCCTCAACCATTTGCTCTCTCTCTCTCGCTCTCTCTCACCTGAACAACTTCAATTCTCTAGATAATTAGCTTTGCAAACTCAATCAGTACTTAATCAACAATCCTCATGGGATCAATATTTTATTACTTAACGACAATTGTGTACTTGCGGATTGTAAACACATCACTAAGTCCTAGTGGTGCTCAACAACTGAAGCCCTGATTAGAATCAGGCAAGAGCTAAGTTTTGATTAGAAACCAAGCAAGAAAGTTCTAGTTGGAAACTAGGTAGAAAAAGTCCAAGTAGAGTCAGCTAGGAGCTGAATGCTTGACAAACAAGTCCAAGTAGAGTCAGTTGGGAGCTAGAGCTTAGCAACTCACTCTAGATGGGTCAGCTTGGAGCATGGTAAAATCTGATCTTGATTGCCTGACACACAACCAAACCAGAAATCTTGATCTTGTAGGATCGAAGAAAGCGCTAGGGGGGGTGAATAGCACGTGTCACTTTTTCACACTTTTTCGGAATCTCGAGTACGCAGCAGAAATAAAGAATTAGAAACAGAAATAAACTAACACTTTATTTTTACTTGGTTCACAGCCCGACGACTACTAGTCTAAGGCCCACACACATATGAGTGCTTTCGTTGGGCAATCCACTATGAGTACGATGTTTACAATACTTTAAAAGAATGAACACTTAAAAATAACAATACCTACAACTTTTAGAGTAGTAGCTTTGGCATAAGTTGTCGGAGCAGCGTTTCGGCATAGTGGAGGGCTTTTCGGAGCAGCGCATGAGTATGAAAGTCATGTGGAATTACGTTCTGAAGTTGCTGGTCGAATCTTCTTTTATTGACCCATCAAGGCGCCTCTATTGCCATTGAGGCGCCTCTATCAGGCAAGATCTGATCCTAATCTAACTCATCGCAACTTATCCTCTTCCAAGTGCCTCAATCCCTTTGAGGCGGCTAGATTGCTGACATGTCAATTTTTGATTGCAGCGTGACCCTGGTCGACCTTATCCCATCCTAGGCGCCTCAATCCCTTTGAGCCACCTGGATGCTGACGTGTTCCGACCAATTGGAGACTGCCACCTCGCCCTATCGTGCGCCAGGATGATTGAGGCACCTCAATCCCTTTGAGGCGCTTGGATTCTTTCCAGGCGCCTGGATTAGCAGTTTCCAGGTTTAAGCTTCTGCATCATAGAGTTAGCATATACAAGATATAATATGTAAAGTTAACAATCTTGGGACTGTCCGATTTTGACTTTTGGATTTCCTGTGAAACCCTAGGTCGAACTGACGCCTATTGTTACTTCAATGGGGAACACATCCTCGCCTACTCCTCTCAGTAGAGTTTACCTATTACCTAACATCTAGACTTCCAGACTATTTGGACTTTCGCTCAACATTCAATCTTGACCTCCAAGACTTCCCTCTAGACGTCCAATCCTCGACCGCCTAGACTTCTGCCTGGTGTCCTCTACCCCCAGGGCTTCCCGCCTAGTGTCTTCAACCCCTAGGACTTCTTCCCAATGTCCTCGATCTTCCAAGACTTCTGCCCAGTCCCTCGGACCATGACTTCATTGCCCAATCTCCTTGATTAGGACTTCTTGCCCAGTCCAACTGACTAGGACTTCATTGCCTAGCCTCAAATAGGACTTTCACCTTGCGTAAGTTCCCTTAGGACTTTTTGTTTGAGCTTCCTACACACTTAGTCAGATTCATTATATACCAACAAACCTTAACTTTGAACCTTTGTCATCTATCAAAACCTAGGTTCGATTAGCTGATGCTTCCAGTACCAACAATCTTCCCCTTTTTGATTTATGGCAACCTAGTTCAAAGTTAAAAAAAAATTAAATAATAAGACAACCATGGAAAAGATTTATAAGTAAAGCAAAATAAGTTGCTCCTCCTTAATTGTTACTCTCCCCTTGAAGTTAAGATTTTTAGGTTTTAAAGAATTTCAAAATTTTCTTTAACTTTTAATCATTTCATCTCTCCCCCTTTGACATATATCAAAAAGAAAATAAGGAGTTTAATGCATGCACAACAATAAGTATTATTCAGGCAGAATTGCTTTAAGAAATGTTTTGAAGTATTTTTTTTTTAAAAAAAATTGCAAGTATTTTTCAAAATTGAAAATTTGAGAAGCAGTTTCAAATATTTTGCAAGTCTTTTTCAATAGAATTCCTTTTGAAATAGAATTTCAAAAATAATTTTTTAAAAAAATATTTAAAGTATTTTCCAAACAAAATTTTTCTAACAGAATTTTCAAAAGTAATTTTCAAGTATTTTCCAAAAACAATTTGTCTAACAAAATTGTCAAAAGTATTTTTCAAACAAAAAAACTTTTAAAAATATTTTGCAAGTATGTTTTTAAAAAATAGAATTTTTTAAAAATATTTTTCAACCATAGTTTCAAAAATATTTTCTAAATCATTTTTCAAAAATAAAAAATCAAGTACTTTTCAAAATAGAATTTTTAAAAATATTTTACAAGTATAAAATCAAAAATGCTTTCCAGAATAAATGTCTAAAGGTAATTTCGAAGTGGAAAAATATTTTTCATGTATATATATTTTTTTGGCAAGTAGTAAAGAAAAAAAAATGCTTGTAAAATAGTTATGTCCTTATAGTCTAAACATGTTTTACTTTAATATATTAAAATTTTACTCATCTATGAAATAATCCTTATTTAAATGTCTGACTTATTTATTAGCTGACTATCAAAAGATAGGAGATTGTTACCAAGTCAATTAGGTTAAGTGCATGATTCCAGTTAGTATTGTACTAAAAAGGAGCACTTAGCTAATTGATTTATGTTGGTATTTTTATCCCAGATTCATAGTGATGCACTGATATATGCATCTGAAATCCAGACTTAGTCTTAAGCATCTTACACAGTTCTAAGTGTTTGAATACACAAGCAAGGTATCATAGTGTGCTTGATTTCTATGAGCAGACCTAGGTCCATGGTTTTTGAAAATTTTACTAAGTAAAATGAGATTTTTATAATAATAGTAGTAAAAAATATTAGTTATCCTAGATTTTTTAAAAAAATATGATTTTTAATAAAATAAATTGTATTGATTCTATTCTATTTATTAACGAAGGTTATGATGAGTTTAGCATAATAAGTCAAACCAGTCAATACATCAACAAACATCAATGCTAGTGTAGCTACAAGTCCAAAACAAACCAAAGTCAGCTACAAGTCATTAGTCAGAGTCAAGTCTAAACATTTGAATGATCTACTCATAGTATGATGAAGATCTCAAATCCAAGCTCTAAGCATCTCCATCACCTCAGTGTGATGGCTCTGCAACTGAGTCTACATCTCCTATCGAAGGCTGGAAACAGACTCCTCAAGTCGAGTAACTGTACTCTCGATCCTGATGCCTCTATCCTCTAAAGTAGGAGGTGTTGGAGGTACAAGTAAGTAATCTCTAATGTCAATATTTGGGAGATCCTCATTTGCAGGACATAACACCATCTACATCTATATGTATGTTGGCCAAAGAAATGTTTCTCTGACCTAGAATGTCATACTCACTCATGGGTCTAATATCACCTCTGGTGACATCTATTCCTAGGGATGCTATTAGGGAGGTCAGAATATGGCAGTAGGGCATATAAACCCTCTTGCTAGTGGTAATGTCGGTTGAATATATGATAGCATGAAATATGTGAAGACTAATGTCTATGTCTAATCTATGACATAGAGCAAAAAGTAAAAAGGAATGAAATGGATGCATCATAGCCACATCTCTGGTGGTTAGAGGTAAGATGCAAGTGACTAGAACTCTGTACATAACATAATCCTATACTCTGAGTCTGGTGGAATGGAACTGAGTCACTATGGGTACCCTCTCCTCCCCAAAGAAGTAGGTATGAATCATATCTAAGGTGATATGAGCATAGGGATCACAAAATGGTAGGTCCCTAGGAGGGTAACATAAGAAGGGACTGGTGGATGGTCTAAGTCCTAAGTGATCCCTAATGATAGTGGGGGACAGAGTGATGTCCATACCACTAACTCTCGTCCGATAGGTAAGGTTGTCGACCTTAGCCAATTTATTATACAGTTCAACACACAAACTTGTGTTAACCAAATCCATACAATACACAAGGCGACCTAGTTGGTAGTAGTCTATTACCTCTATGAATGACTTGCATGATCGTTTCTAAAAGGTCCTGTCAATAGATCTAGGGGATAAGGGTCTAAATGAAAGTGATCAAAATCTAACCCTAAACTCCTCACTAGGAAACCTATCATCCGTACTAGGGGTACTAGATGAGCCAGCCCCAAGGTTCTTCCCCTTAATCCTATCAATATTAAATATATTTTAATAACTTAAATAAAGAAAAAATATTACTTGGGGGGTTTTAGGGTATTACCTTGGCATTTCTGAGTTAGATTATAAAGAAATGATGACCTAAGCTAGTTGGATTTGAATCGGAGTCGAAAATGAGGAGAAAATCTGAATTTCTTTTGGATTGATGCGACTTAAAGCTGCTGCTTTCGGTCCCCTTTTAAAGAGTGATCCAGGCGCCTCAATATATTGAGGTGCCTAGTGACGTGGCACTAATTGGGGTGCCTGGATTGATTCCAGGCGCCTCAACTTCAAAAACCAGGGGCGACTTGATGAAAATCGTGGGTGCCTCGGGGTTGGGATTGGGGCCCCTGAATAACATTCAGGCGCCTCAAACGAGGTGGTGTGAGGGGACTAAATAACAGAAAGTCCTAAGGGAACTTAGGCAAGGTGAAAGTCTTAGTTGAGGCTAGGCAATAAAGTCCTGGTCAGTTGGACTGGGCAAGAAGTCCTAATCAAGGAGATTGGGCAATGAAGTCCTAGTCCGGGGGACTGAGAAAAGTCTTGGCAGATCGAGGACATCAGGCAGAAGTCCTAGGGGTCGAGGACACTAGGAGGGAAGCCCTGGGGGTCAAAGACACTAGGAAGAAGTCTAGGCGAGTCGAGGATCAGACGTATAGCGGGAAGTCCCGGAGGTCAAGATCGGATGTTGAGCGAAAGTCCAAACAGTCTAGAGGTCCAGATGTTTGGCAACAAGTAAAATCTCCTAAGAGGAGTAGGTGAGGACGCATTCCTCGTTGAGGGAACAGTAGGCTTCTGTTCGACCTAGGGTTTCACAAAAATCCCAAAAGTCAGAATCGGACAGTCCTGAGACTATCAACCTTACATATTGCATTCATATTATATCTTATATATGCTAACTCTATGATGCAGAAGCTAAAGCCTAGAAACTGCTAATCCAAGCGCCTGGAAAGGATCCAAGCGCCTCAAAGGGATTGAGGTGCCTTAATCATCCTGGTGTACGACATGGTGAGGTGGCAGCCTCCGGTTGGTCGACACACGTCAACATCTAGGCACCTCAAAAGGATTGAGGTGCCTAGGATGGGATAAGGTCGACCAGGGTCACGCTGTGACCAAAAATTGACATGTCAGCAATCCAGGCGCCTCAAAGGGATTGAGGCGCCTAGAAGAGGATAAGCTGCGATAAGATCAGATCAGGATCAGATCTAGCTTGATAGAGGCACCTCAATAGTAATAGAGGCGCCTGGATGGGTCAATAAAAAAGATTCGACCAACAGCTTTGGAACACAACTCCACATGACTTTCATACTCACGTGCTGCTCCGAAAAGCCCTTCACGATGTCAAAATGCTGCTCCAACAACCAACGCCAAAGCTACTACTCTAAAAGTTGTCAGTATTGTTGTTTTTAAGTGTTCATTCTTTTAAAGTATTGTAAACATCATGCTCATAGTGGATTGCCAACGAAAGCACTCATATGGGTGAGGGCCTTGGACTAGCAGTCGTCGGGCTGTTAACTAAGTAGAATAAAGTGTTAGTTGATTTCTGTTTCTAGTTCTTTATTCCGTTGCGTACTCGAGATTCCGAAAAAGTATGAAATAGCGACACGCGTTATTCACCCCCTCCCCTCTAGCGCTTTCTTTATCTCACGCTTTGATGGTCCCTTTTTATTCTTGTACAATTTTTGAACTAAGTTGACTAGTTCAACAGTGAGTTCATCGTCGTCATACTCTGATTCACTTTCAGAGTCAGGTTCGAATTTGGACTTGTGCTTCGACTCATTCGTCTTGATCTTCCCTACAAGTAAAGAAAAACCTTTCTCAATCGGCGCAGCATTAGACTGTTCATGTAATTCAAATTTGAAAAAAAGTTCATCTAGTTTAATAATTGATAGATCCTTAGAAACCTTGTACGCATCTACCATAGATGCCTACAAGGTATTCCGAGGAGAAGCATTGAGAGTATACCTGATTATATCACAGTTCTCTATTTTCTAGCCGATGGAGTGGAGTTCATTGAGCAGGTCCTGAATCCTAGCATGTATCTAGCTTGCCGACTCACCTTCCTGCATTTTGATGTTATATAACTTAATTAGAATTAGATCACGCTTACTTACCTTTGTGTCGGATGTTCCTTCATGTAGTTCGATCAGCTTCTCCTATAGATCTTTAGAACTGGAGAAGGGTCAAGCCACATTGAAGGGTTTGAGTCACTACAGCATTGGCCTCGATCTTCCTTCTTGTAGGTGCATCCCATTTGTCGCAAGGGAGAGGTACTCCATCTTTGATAGAGAGTGTGAATCCCGTTTGGATAAAGATCCACATCTTCACCTGGGTCTGTAGGTAGAACTCCATTCATCCCTTCCAGTAGCCAAAATCCTCACAAGAGAAGAGAGGAGGGCGGGTGGTGTTTAGCCTTCCTAATGGGCCATAAAAAACCTTGCACAATTAAAACAAAAATAAATGTACCAAGACTTGATCTTGGATTAGTAATACGGGAGAAGAATAATGAAAAAAATATTCACTCGAGTGGTGTTGCACCAATTTTGAGAAAAAATAAAAAATAAAAAAAGATAATGAGAAAAATTGTCAGAAAAGGTGATTACACTAATTCTGACTTACGGTGAAAAGTTTAAAATGAAAAACCGAAAAAAAGGTGTAGCTTTACCAATTCAGAGCAACCTTGCTCTAATATCAATTGTTAGAACCGAAGGAATTTAGATATCTCCACAGTGGTATGATATTGTCCACTTTGGGCCTAGGCCCTCATGATTTTGCTCTTG
>JBBUKS010357351.1:0-19710 GCA_038050645.1 Hedychium gardnerianum
TTCGCACGGATTCTTCATGTCATGGGCTTCGAGGTTTCCGCACGCAAAAAGCGGTTTTGCGGCTCGATAAAACCCAATAGTTTCACATCTCTCGGACGTTCTGATAATTCGAGAATTTTCAGACATGTTTCCGGAAGAACTCCCCGGCGTGCCCTCGAAAAAGCAGGTGGAATTCATGATTTAATTGATTTTGGGTACAACACCGGTATTGAAGTCTCCGTACAGAATGACACCAAAGGAATTAGAAGAACTTAAGATACAGTTACAGGAGTTGTTGGTTAGAGAATTTATTCGCCCTAGTGTTTCACTTTGGGGAGCTCAAGTGCTCTTTGTCAAAAAGAATGATGGGTCACTTAGATTGTATATTGACTATCGACAACGAAATTTAGTGACTGTCAAGAACAAATATCCCCTGCCACGGATAGAGAACTTATTCGATCAACTGAATAATACTTGTGTGTGTGTGTTCTAAGATTGAATTACGCCCAGGCTATTATCAGCTTAGAGTGAGAGATGTAGATATTCAAAAGATAACATTCCATACCCGGTACGGGCATTATAAGTTTTGGTGATGCCATTTGGACTTACTAATGCCCCTGTTGTTTTTATGGATTTGATGGATCGGATGTTTCCTTGAGTACTGGGATCAGGTTGTTATTATCTTCATTGACGATATTTTGATTTATTCACGAATTGAGAAGGAACACAAATAACATCTCCACATAGTTCTGGAGATGCTTCAACGAGAACATCTGTATGCGAAGTTCAGCAAATGTGCATTTGGTTGTTTTCAATGGGTTTTCTTGGACATGTGATTTTGAGTAGGGACATATCTGTAGACCCTCAGAAGATAGAGGCTGTTATCGGTTGGGAGCAATCGAAGTCGGTACAAGAGGCCTATAGTTTCCAGAGATTGGCTGGATATTACCGGAGATTTGTAGAGGGTTTATCCAACATCGCTTTATCATTGGCTCATTTGACCAAGAAAGGAGAGAAATTTGCGTTAGATAGAGACTTGTGAGACAAGTTTCCAAACGCTCTAACGAAGACTGGTTTCTGCGCCTGTCTTAAGTCTTTCTTTCTGAGGAAGATGGATTTGTGCACTACATGGATATTTTGTTTCAGGGTTTGGGCACAGTTTTGATACAACATTCATGGGTGGTATTATATACTTCTTGTTAGTTGGAGAAATATGAGAAGAACTACCCGGATTACAATTTGGATTTAGCAGTTATTATCTCTGCACTAAAAAGATGGAGACATCATCTGTATAAGATTTTAGCTAGTCACCGAGTGACAATTTATAGATTTGATACGGGGTTTTCTCAGAGTTGGAACTAGTAGAACGAAGACAGACAGAGTATGAGATTGTGATATCCAGGGTTGTTTGACCCCCCCATTTTGGAATAAAATAAGAAACACATATTAGTGTTTAACATATGAGGTGTCCGTATAGTAGAGTTGTTTTAGGATTGCAGACAGATTTTTACTTGTGATGAATAAATGACACACATGTTGTTTACATGCTACCATGGAAGAATATGAAGTCAATAAAGAAGATAAGAACACTCTGAGCTACAGAAGCAACACGAGAACATGGATGCTTATGATATGGTTGAACATTTAAAATGACTATATATCAAGAGCAGGCAAGGAATGAGAGGTTTAAAGTATCAAAGACCTTATTTTCATGCAAGATGACAAAAGGAAGCCCTGTAGGAACTCATGTTCTTAAGTTGATTGGATACATTGAGAACCTTGAAAGGTTGGACTTCACATTAGGCCAAGAGTTGGCCACTAACTTAGTTCTGCAATCATTGCCTTAAAGTTATAGTCAATTTGTCATGAATTACAATATGAATAAAATTGACAAGTCATTGCTTGAGATGTTAAGCATGTTGAGAATTGCTGAACTGAATCTTAAGAAGACCAAGCCTAACACCATATTGATGGTGCAAAAGGGAAAAGGAAAATGCAAGCCCAAAGGTAAGGGTAAGACCCAAACCAAAGGCAAGGTAAAGTTTTATACATTGAAACACAAAGGTAGGGTGACTAATGAAGAACCTGCTTCCACTGTGGTTAGACTGGACATTGGAAGAGGAACTGCAAAGTATACCTAGAGGAATTGAAAAAGAAGAAGGAAAGTGAGACTTCCCCTCGAGTATTTATATTATGGAAGTCAATTTATCTATTTCTTCATCATGGGTATTAGATACCGGATGTACTTCTCACATTTATACTAATGTGCATGATCTAAGAAAGAGTAGATCGTTGACAAAGGACGAAGTGAAGCTACGAGTTGGCAATGGTGCAAGAGTTGTTGCTATAGCTATAGGATCCTTTTTTTTATCTTTACCTACTGGGCTTGTTTAAGAACTTGATAATTGTTATTATGTGTCTACTTTAACTAGAAATATTATTTCTATTTCTTGTTTGTATAAGAAAAGTTTTTCATTTACAATAAAGAACAAATGTTGTTCTATTTATTTAAATGATATGTTTTTTATAGTGCATAATTAATGAATGGACTCTATATTCTAGACCTTGAAAACTCAGTTTATAACATAAATATAAAGTGTTTAAAATCCAATGATTTAAATCAAATATATCTCTGGCATTGCCACTTGGGGCACATAAATGAGAAACGCATATCTAAACTCTATAAGGATGAACTTTTGGACTCATTTGATTTTGAATCGTATGAGGTATGTGAATCTTGTCTATTAGACAAGATGACTAAAACTTCTTTTAGTGGATAAAGTGAACGGGCTAATGAATTGTTAGGACTTATATATAGTGAGGTATGTGACCCTTTACCCTTTCAATACAACAGCTAGAGGAGGCTACCAGTATTTCATTACTTTTACTGATGATTTTAGTAGATATGACTATGTGTATTTAATGAAACACAAGTTAGAGTCCTTTGAAATGTTCAAAAAGTTCAAGAATGAAGTACAAAACCAACTTGGAAAAGGTATTAAGATACTTCAATTAGATAGAAGTGATGAATATCTAAGCCAAGAATTTTGTGATCATATAGTTGAGTTTGGGATCATTTCCCAACTCACTCTACTTGGAACACCACAATGGAATGGTGTATCAGAAATGAGGAATCACACTTTATTAGATATGGTACAATCAATGATGAGTCATGCATATCTTTCTTCTTCTTTCTGGGGACATGCTCTAGAGACTGCTGCTTTCATAATTAATCGTGTTCCATCTAAGGCAATTACAAAGACACCATATGAGATATGGATTGGAAAGTGTCCCAAAATATCTTTTATGAAGATTTGGGGTTGTGAGACTTATGTTAGATGTCAAGTCTTAGAAAAACTAGGATCAAAATGAGATAAGTGTTATTTTGTAGAATATTCCAAAGAAACAAAGGGATATTACTTTTACAATCCCACATAAGGCAAAGTATTTATTGCTAGAAATGATATTTTTCTAGAAAGAGAATTTATTTCTAGAAGAACTAGTAGGAGAAAAGTAGATCTTGAAGAACTGCGAGATACATAAATTAGCATTAATACTTTAATGGAACCTGAATAGGCACCACAAGGTGTTGTGGATCATGAACTTGTTGCACCATAAGAAATTATGGAACAACAACCTGTTCAAGTAGAACAAACTCTTCATAGATCTGATAGGACACGTCGTCAACCTAAGAAATATTCTCTTATCTTGTCTGACCATGGTGATGTAATGCTTGTTGATCTAAACGAGCCTACATCCTATCAGGAAGCTATAATGAGCCGAGATTATGAGAAATGGCTAGAGACCATGAGATCTAAAATGGAATCCATATATGCAACCAAGTTTGGACTTTGGTTGATCCACCTGAAGGGATAAATCCCATTGGGTGCAAATGGGTTTTCAAGAAGAAAACTGACATGAATGGCAATGTGAATACTTTTAAAGGGCAACTGGTAGCTAAATGATTCAAGAAAACTCATGGTATAGACTATGATGAAACTTTTTCACCAGTTGCGATGCTTAAATTCATTCGGATCTTGCTTGCTATTGCAGCTTACCATGATTATGAGATTTGACAGATAGATGTCAAAACTGCATTCCTTAATGAGAATCTACTCGAGGATGTATACATGACATAACCTGAGGGTTTTGTTGATCTAAAGAATACTAGAAAGGTATGTAAGTTGCAAAAGTCCATTTATGGATTAAAATAAGCTTCTAAAAGTTGGAATGTTCGATTCAATGATGCGATCAAAGAGTTTGGTTTCATTAAGAACAAAGATGAACCTTGTGTCTACAAAAGAATTAGTGGGAGCACGGTCATCTTTCTCATTTTGTATGTAGATGACATACTTCTCAATGGAAATGATGTCCCTATCCTATAGTCTGTGAAGACTTGACTTGAAAATTGTTTCTCAATGAAAGACATAGGTGAAGCTGCCTATATTTTAGGCATTAAGATCTATAGAGATAAATCTAACAGATTTCTTGGCTTGAGTCGGAGTAGATATATATTGATAAAGTGCTTAATTAATTCACTATGCAGAATTCTAAGAGAGGATTCTTGCCAATGTCACATGGTGTGAGCCTTTCCAAGGCTCAACCCCTCTACTAAAGAGGAGAGGGATTGCATGGATAAT
Source organism: Hedychium gardnerianum (assembly GCA_038050645.1). NCBI lineage: Eukaryota > Viridiplantae > Streptophyta > Magnoliopsida > Zingiberales > Zingiberaceae > Hedychium > Hedychium gardnerianum. Next base: position 4,620 of record JBBUKS010357351.1, read on the forward strand.
ATTTCTTATGCATATGTTATTGGGTCTATCATGTATGTCATTTTATGTACTCATCCTGATGTCTTGTATGCATTAAGTATGACAAGCAGATACCAGTCAGATCTGGGTGAAAATCACTAGACAACAGTTAAGAATATTCTTAAGTACTTGAGAGGAATTAAAGATTATTTCTTGATATATGGAGAAAATGAGGAGCTCGTTGTAAAAAGTTACAGTGATGCAAGCTTCTAAACTAACATGGATGATTCAAGATCGCAGTCAGGGTATGTGTTTTGCTTAAATGATGTTACTGTGACCTAGAAGAGTTCAAAGCAAGATACAGTTGCGGATTCTACTATAGAGGCTGAGTATATTGCTGCTTCTAATGTAGCAAAAGAGACTGTTTGGATCAAAAAGTTCATTACAGAACTTGGTGTAGTTCCTAGCATAGCTAACCCAATAGACCTCTATTATGCTAATAACAAGGCTATTGTACAGGCTAAGAAATCTAGGTCTCATTAGCGATCCAAACACATACTTCAGCGATTCCATCTCATTCGAGAGATTATCGATAGAGAAGATGTGAAAATATGCAGAGTACTAACAGATGATAATATTATGGATCTACTGACCAAGGCTTTAGCACAGAGGAAGCATGATGGTCACACTATGTGACTAGGTATTAGATACTTCATTGATTGACTCTAGTATTAGTGTCAGGTCTAAGAGACAGTCATGAGATGATTGATATGAGACTATTGTATCATATTTTAATAAAAGGCAACATTTTGTGTTTATTATATTTATTTATATCTATGCAAAGTTGAATAAATATAAAAATACCCTAGAGTGGTAGGTTCTATGCTATAATATATCAATTAGTTGAATTGATTGTGAGAGACTATATATATATATATATATAGAACACTGCTCTCAATTGTTCTTAATTAAGTATTAATATATAAGGGCAATATTAATACATTGAGACTAACATATAGGTTAACTGATGACTTAATCTCACAAGTCATGGATATAAGATATCAAGTTAACACATGAATATATATTAGAGAATATGTACTGTATCAACTCACCATAAGAATGTTTCATGAATTGTTATATGAGTGTCATAAACATTCTCATAGTGATTATTGGTATAAATAGTCCTTTAACCCTACGGTTCCCTACATAAGAAGTTGCATACTTTAGTATTGACAAATGCCACGTGTAACAAGGTCCATTATAAAGTCATTCACTGGGTATGCAATAAGTTATGTGGAGGTATTTGAGTGATGTAGATGAAATTTATCCCTTTCATATAACGAAAGTGATATCTGTGAGCCCCTTGATTAAGTAGGACTACTGAATGCATGGTCATGCTCAAATAAGTCAATATGAGATATTGAGCTTATTTGATTAAGTTTACTTAGAGATCAAGACACACATAGATTGATAAGAGGATGACATAATCTATGCCTCGTAAATCCATCTAGATATCATGGTCAAAAGAATTAAGTTATACATTAAAATAGTCATAGATAGATTTGGTCGGATCTACGACATGCTTATCACTTGGGTAGTCATGATGCATTGCTAGATGTCACTCATCACTTGTGTCTTTCAAGTGTGATTTTAGAGTTACTGTCAACGTTACGAGAACCTATTGGGTCACACACAAAGAGCGCATCAATTTTGGAGTTTGTTTTATTTTAGTATGACTAAAATAAAGTGGGTCTAAGTTTTAAGTTTGAAATTAGTTTCGGATCTTAGACTTGTTAGATTAATGGTAGTCCTTCATTTGAGGGGAGGATTGTTGGGAATACAATCGAAGTCCCACATTGGAAAGGATCAAGGGTTAATCTAATTGGATCTTATTAGATTACTGGGTTAATCTAATTGGATTAATGGTTAATTTAATATTTGTTTGGTATTTTTTTATATAAGCTCAAACCAAATGAAGCCCATGTTATTAGATAATGTCTCAGTAGATAAGACTTGACCACATTTTATCTATGAGATAACCATAACGGTTAGGGTTTGATCTTAACTTATATATATCTGTGCATAAATCTAGCACTGGACATTATTATGCATGAGAGAGATATTATAGTGACTCCAATTGTGCTCATGAGATGGGTGATGACTGTGCTCGTGTCGATACCACTAGAGGCTCTAGTGCGCAAATATATTGATCGTGCTTAGATCAACCAGACTCTCCAGATACGCAAAAGAGTTTCATGCGTTAAAAGGTATTTTTCTATACCAAACGTGTAATTTGAATTCGCATGGATCTCTGGTGGGTTCCTTTCCACTGTGTGTTTTTCTTGTTTAATTTTCGCTCTGAACCCAACAAAAAGTTGTATCATTTCTTATGTGAGGGTACTTTTAGCCTTATATTTTTCAAGTGATAAGATCTACCATCAATAGGATTTTTCAAAGGTCCCCCAAATGAGTTCCACAATGAATATTCTCAATTTCAAATGTCGTCGGTGTTAATTAATATTTCATATATTTAGATTATTAGGAGGATCTTAAAATTTATGAGTTTTACATGTCTGAGTTTGATTATGAATCCATTGTTATTTGTATATACTTGTATCTCTCCTTTTCCCCCTTTCTTTCAATAACATATTTCATTCATATATTGATGAACATTATTATGCTTTTTTATAGGCATAGAGAGGACCTATATATTCAGCAATTTCTTATTATTTATGAAATTATTTATGAATAATAACTTCTCATTCTTGAAGTTACTTATATATTTTAAGTTTTATTTTATTTTTAGGTTAATTATTTAGTTGCCAAAACCACAACTATTTAACATTCTCCTACTTGGCATAAAAATTTGATAAAACTAAAACTTAAAACATAAATATGATGCATTAAAACTTCAAGCATTAAAAACTCATCCACTTAAAACATCATAATTACCTTAATATAATAGAACACTAAATGAGAGTTATAGCAGTTGTACATTAATCATATAGCATACTTCCTTCTATATGCCACAAACAATAACATCCTACTATACGAGACCTATAAATGACACATATAATTGCATAATGATATATAGTAATGTTTATAGGAAATTCATATTATAACACAATAATGTGCACATCATAACTAGAAATTATATATCAGAAATACATAAGTGAGTTCAGAGTGTCAACTTTAATACATCATTTGATTCATTCAAAAGGACAACCAAAACTCATTTTATGCACATGTTCCTTAAATATCTTTGGTTGTAAACCATTAGTTAACAATCTGCAATTATGAGATATGTTCTAATATAATCAATAGACACTCTGTATTTCTAAAAATTTCTTTAACGATAAAATATTTTAATTCCATATGCTTGGCACCTCTTGAATATTTATCATTTTCTGGGAAGAATATGTTGGTGTAGGGAGCACCATTTTCTAGGAAGAATAATCGAACCTGTGTTTTAATGATTGACAAAGGTTTAAAGTTAAGGTTTATTGTGATCTAACAAGGTTGATCAAATGTGCAGGTAGCTCAACCAGAAGTAAGACTAGGAAAGTGAAATTCTTAGTGAGACTATGTAAGGGAAAGTCATAGTAGGTCAGCTAGACTCGATACTAGGCAAGGAAGAAGTCTTAGCAGATCAAGGACACCAAGAGGAAAGTCTAGGCGGGTTAGTGGACCTGACATCAAGCAAGTCAATGGGTCAGCATGGACCAGACATCAAAGGAAGCCCTAGGGTTAGAGGATTAGATGTTAAGCAAGAAGTCCAAACAGGTCAAGAGGACCAAATGTTTGACAATCAGATAAACTCTCCTGAGTGGAGAGATTCTTCCAAAGGGAAGAATGGCGAGGACGAGTTCCAGTTAAGGGAATAATAAGCCTTAGTCAGACCTAGGATTTCACTGGAAAGCCCGAGTCGAGATCAGGATAGTTGTAACTGTCCAACTCACTCATATTATATCATTGTACTAACTCTGCGGTGCACCGACTTGAGATCGACAAGTGGCCGAAATCAGTGAACTCCAGCCGACCGGATTGGATCTAGGCGATTGAAGGTTCGAGCGATCGAATAGGGTTCAGGATCCTGGATGGCCTAAATTCATCCCAACGTGTAGATGAGGTGGCATGATCTAATTGGGCTGTGCATGTCAACAACCAGATGAGGTGGTATGATCTATACTTTTATGTATTGTTTGACACACATCTATTTATATTTCATGAGCATAATTTATACGTATTGCACTCTATTTTATATTATGACATACTTCTACTCTTTTAGTTCGGAGAACTACTCTTTGCATGTTTTCATTGGCATAACGCGATTTGGAGCATATTTGGAGCATATTTGGAGCTAAATTAAATTTTGGGCAGCTTGTAGATGAAAAGTAGAATGACCATAAATTTTCACATGGTTAGAGTTTCTAGCTAAATAAACTTCCAAAATGTATATAACTTCAATATCTACAACTTTGCTTTAGAGTGCAATAGAAGAATCCATGATCTAGCCATGCTAAAAGGCACGACCATGCCTCCCAGGCACGACCATGTCCCCTACCCCGCCCAGATTTGTAGATCAAACTTTGAACGGCTATAACTTTGTGCACCGTTGGAGTTTCAGGATGAATCAACTTCCAAAATGTATATAACTTCAAGATATACAACTTTATTTCAAGATGAAAGCTGAGAAAATAATGTCTAGCAATGCTAAAAAACACAACCGTGCCCCCCTCCAGAAGCTCCTCATTTGCAGGCCGTGCCTCAAGGCATGACCGTGTTTAGGCTCCAGAAGCTCCTCATTTATAGGTCGTTCCCCAGAGGCACGACTGTGCCTCACTTCCATAGCATGGGCCATATTTTTTAGGAATGGGCCATGTTTTTTTAGGCATGGGCCGTGTTTTTTTAGCCACGGGCCGTGTTGAATTCCAGAGAGCATGCAGACCAAAAGTAAAATGGCTATAACTTTGTGATAGATTGGAGTTTTTGGCTGATTCAACTTCCAGAATGTTGATGACCTCAATATATACAATTTTATTCAGAGACCAACTCGAGATTAAGTGTTTTAAGGTGTGAAAAACTGAGTTTTCTGAAGCCTAATAAAGTTGGCAGATCTGGAAATTCTAGGCAAGTATAAAAGGGTCAAGAAAATACTTATTTGGGAATCTTTGGTTTGGGGTTTATCCCCTCACCTTGGGGAAGGGTTCTCCCCTTAGGGGAAAACCCTAGAGCTTCCATTTCTTTCTCCTTGATGATTTTTCCACCTTTGGAGCAAGGGAACACCTCCGACGATGCCAGACTTCATGGATAAGCATTCTCTTCTCTCTATTTTCATATATTGAGTTATAGTTTGCTATTTTTTTGTATTTTGATTTTATTCCCTTGAAATGAAGTAGTTCTCCCTATTCTAGAATGTAAGGAGTAATTATGATGTGTGATTGATATATGCACTATGTATATGCCATTTTCTTGTTTAATGAAGTGTTTATGTCTTGTTTTAAGTGTATTGTGCCTACTACATGTTTGATGAAATGTGTGTGTGAGTAGTATATGTAGAAGTAATGGATTTGCCTTTATGTTGAGGTTTCTACTAGGCTGGATAATCGGGGGATCCTTAGTGATAGAGGACACTCATTCAACCGGACTTACATATCCTTAGTGACAAAGGGTATCGATACTTACCTACTTCCTAGAGTCAAAAGACTTTGACATAGGGGCTATTCCTTGCTAGGACATTCTAATAGTATTCCATTCTAAAAATCTGTTATAATCCCTACAAGAATATAAGCATAGAAAATAAGGAGATGAATTTACATTAGGGACATTAATTAGCATCATAATGAAACTGAAATCCTAGAATCATTCTCCTCATAATCAACTCTCTTAACCTTTTCTCAAGACTCTCTCTCTCCCTCTCTCTCTCTCTCAAGATCTTTCTCACACTCTCTCTCTTTCTAGTTCATACGCTTCCAAACTTTGATTGTCTAGATAATTTACTTTGCGAACTCTCTAACTCTCTAGTGCTTAATCAACAGTCCCTATGGATACGATAATCTTTTATATTACTGACGACATAATCGTTCACTTGCGAGAACGTAACAAGTTTTTGACACCGTTGCCGGGGATTGTTTTTGATTAACATTAGTTAATTAGCAATTTAGTTAATCTATACATTTTTCTTTTTCTTGATTTTTCTTTCTTCTACTACATGTCTATCTTGTTTTGACTATTTATGTTTAGATAGACATGTACTCTTCGAATGGAAAGATGAATGCTCAAACTCATAGGTTCGACCAATTAGGTGTTGTGAACTATTCATACTCTATTTGTGGTGCAACGTGGAATTTAACAGAAAATTGTTCAATTGTAGTTGACTCTACATATAGAATAGGTGGAGAAAAATGTGGTGTTCTCCCCGACTATAATGAATGGTTGCAAAAGCAATAATACTGTAACTATTGTGAGGAAACAGGACATACTACTGAATATTATAGTAGGTTAGAAATTATGCTGCATTTTTTTTCTAATACTTATAACAACCAGGACATAGAGGACAATGACACAGAAACATTAATTGAAAATGAAAGTTTAGTAATGTCTTCCGATGTGGTTGATGATCATATTGTAGATAGTGAAATAGGGACATTCTGTTATGCCCATAATGAAATTATGAATGCAAGTGTAGGAAATTGTACTATGGAAATAATTACCCAAGAATTACTTCCTTTGGATACATAACAACTTGAAACCATAGATATTGTAAGAAATGAATTAGTTGTTGTTGAAAATATAGGGACTTGTGCCAAAGAGGCCAAGCCCTAAGAATCATCTCTTTTAGTTGCACCCACGCACAAATCAGAGTCTTTCCTATTTAGAGCTGACACTCTATATTATATCATACTTCTTATGGTGGTTAGTAAGATTTCAATTGATTTACCTAATGCTACTAACCAAATTTTTTTCAAGTATGTTTGTGATAGGAAATACTTGGCACAACATTCAACTGGACAATATCATGACAAACTACTGAAGGAGAGCATATGTATTGAGAGACTCAGAGCCCTGGGTAAGAGGGTTTTAAAACATTTTACATTATCGCGAGCGAGGTTTCGATAAACTTAATAAGGGGTCGAGCTAATGATCTAAAACAAGTGCTTCTTAGGAGGCAACCCAAGTTCTCCCTTGTTCTCCTTTCTTTCCTTTATCTCTAACACAATCCCTCTACTTAGTTTTTCTTGTCTATTCTTCTTTCTGCAGGCTTAAAAAATGAGGAGTGTGACTACCAAATGGAGGGGTGACTTTGGCGGTAGAATGACTTATATACTTGATACACGTCACTTGGTAACCTCTCTAACTTCTTTCCACCTCTTCTGTAATATATTTTGTTTTCATTGGGACAATGAAAGATTTAAGTCTAGGGGGTGTATATATGTTGAGTTTTCAATTAGTTTTTGTCATGTTTCTTTTTGCAAAATAATTTTTTTCTAGATGCATCATATATCATGTCATCATATGTTTGTTCCTCATAGTAAGATACTCACACGCTTGTTCTAGATATTTATATTATTGTGATAAAGCATGCTAGTATGTTTAGTGATCTATCTTTTCCTATCCATAGATAGCATGAAGTGAGCAATGTTTTATTAGAAGAGTTTGAGTGTTGGCCTAATTTAAGGATCTCTTCACACTATGCTTGATTTTGATGGTAGATACTTCCGAAAATAATTATGATTCATAGAACCAGATTAGTATGCTTATTTTTCCTTGTGACTTCTCTAATACATTTTGGTTACTAGATAACCTCAGTTTATGTCAACTCATTGAGAAAAATCTGTATCCCGAAAAAAAAAGAGGAAGAAAGATTGAGTTGAATAAGAAAATATACACACAAAAGAAAAAAAAATGGAGAATAAGGGATAGAAAAAATAGTTGTCATGAGTGAAAACTAATAAATTACCCCTTTGAGACCGAGTTAGGTTAATGGGAAAATAATTGTTAGGTTTCTCTTGATACCAAATATTCCTTTGAGACCTTGTGTAGTTTGAGAAGGATGAACTTTACGAGTGACAGGTAAGTGTCTATCACCGGAAGCATGAGAAATACGGTTAGATGATGAATTAACTAGGCTTGGAGATTGACACTTGAAAATATTAAGCCACTTATCGCACTGAACACAGAGAACTTCTACTTAGGTCACACTCAAATAATTTTGTTATCATGCTCATCAATGAAATTACATGATAGGATTAGAATAATTCACTAGAGATTATGATGGGATATTTACACACATAAATCTAGATTGTAGGTTTTGCTTTAGGACAAGCAAAGGTTTAAGTTTGGGGTTGTGATGTGCATAGATTGTATATACTTTTATGCATTGTTTGACGCACATCTACTTATATTTCATGAGCATAATTTACACGTATTTCACCCTATTTTATTATTATGGCATACTTCTACTCTTTTAGTTTGGAGAACTGCTCTTTGCATTTTTTCATTGACAAAACGTGATTTGGAGCATATTTGGAGCTAAATTAGATTTTAGGCAGCCTGCAGATGAAAAGTAGAACGACTATAACTTTTCACATAGTTAGATGCATGAGCCATTCCACCCATGAAAACGAATATAACTTCAAGGCCTACAACTTTTCTTCAGGGTGCAAGCTGAGAAAATAAAGTCTAGCCATGCAAAAAGGCATGGCTGTGACTCCTAGGCACGTTTGTGTCGCTTCCTCCACCCATACTACAGACTAAAAGTAAAATGGCCATAACTTTGCGCTCGATTGGAGTTTTTGGTTGAATAAACTTCCAGAATGTAGATAACCTCAAGATCTACAACTTTTTTTCAGAGTGAAACAAAAGAATCCACCATCTAGTTATGATAAAGGCATGACTGTGTCTTACTTCCAAAACTTTCCCACACCAGGGTCGTGGCTTTTAGGCACGACCGTGTCAGATTCTGGGCAGCCTACAGACTAAAAGTAAAACAGTCATAACTTTGTGCTCAATTGAATTTTTTTGGCTGATTCAACTTCTAGAATGTAGATAACCTCAAGATTTATAACTTTTATTCAGAACCCAACCCGATATTAAGTGGTTTAAGGTGTGACAAACTGAGTTTTGTGAAGCCTAACAAAGGGGGCAGATCTGGAAATTCTGGGCAATTATAAAAGGATCAAGAAAACACTAGAGAATTTTTGGTTTGGGGTCCATCCCCTCTCCTTGGGTAAGGGTTCTCCCCTTAGGGGGGAACCCTAGAGCTTCCATCTCCTCCTCCTCGATGATCCATCCACCTTCGGAGCAAGGGAAAACCTCCAACGACGCCGAACTTCAAGGATAAGCATTATTTTCTCTCTATTTTCATGTATTGAGTTATAGTTTTCTATTATCATCGTCTCTTGGTTGTATTCCCTTTGCAATGGAGTAGATTTTCCCTATTCTAGGATGTTGGGAGTAATTATGATGTGTTATTGATGTATGAACTATGTATATGTTATATCCTTATTTAATAAAGTGTTTATGTCTTGTTCTATGCGTATTGTACCTACTACATGTTTGATAAAATGTGTGTATGAGTAATACATGTAGAAATAAGGGATTTGACTTTATGTTGAGGTTGCTACTAGGCTGGATAATTAGGGGATCCTTCATGACAGAGGACACTCATTCAACCAGACTTACATACCCATAGTGACAAAGGGTATCTATGCTAACCCACTTCCTAGAGTCAAAAGATCTTGACATAGGGGTTATTCCTTGCTAGGACATTCTAATGGGATTCCATTCTGTAAATCTATTAGAATCCCTACAAGAATGTAAGCTTTATGAAAAATAAGGAGATGAATATGCATTAGGGACATTAACTAGTATCATAATGAAATCGAAACCCTAGAACCATCTTCCCACAAACCTTCTCAACTCTCTCAACCTTCTCTCTCATCTCCTCTCTCAAGACTCTCTTTCTCTTGCTCTCTCTCCCTCTCTCTCCTTCTCTTTAGTTCTCAAGCACTCGACCAACCTCCGATTATCTAGATAACTTACTTTGTGAAATCACTAGTGCTTAATCAACAGTCCCTGTAGATACGATAATCTTTTATATTACTGACGATATAACCGTGCACTTGCGGGAACGTAATAATGGAATGGAGAAAACTGCCTCGGATCGTTGATCAAAGATCTAAAATGAAGTGATCATTGGACCTTGTGTTTTCCCTCGAACACCCCCGCCCCCCGCCCCCTTGAGAAAGGGGAAAACAATTAGCTTTTATAGGTAGGGGGCACGACCCCTGGTTTTTAGGCGCACGACCGTGCCTTGGAGGCACGACCATGTTTGGAGTAAAGTTGGTCTGGAGGCACGACCATACATAGGAGGCACGACTAGGTGTTGAGAAAGGTTGGTATGGTGGCATGGTCATGCTTGGGAGGTACAGATAGGTGTTGAGGAAGCATGACAGGTTAGACACGACCGTGCTTTTTAGGCACGACCCATGTCTAGGCTTTCCCAAGATTTTCACACGGTCGTGCTTGGGAGGCACGGTCGGGGCCTTGGTTCCTACTAGGGCTGAGGCACGACTATGCCTGGGAGGCACGACCAGTGCATTGGCCCTAGCTGGTTGCTTCCTGCCTTGCTTTTCGTTCCGTTTCTTTCTTAAGTTCCATTTTTGCTTCGAAACACATCTTGTTAATGAAAATAAAGAAAAAAAAGATCTTGAAACAATGTGGAGTAAAAGAATGATAATATAATAAAATGAGGTGTGATAATGTTGATCATATGAAAGAAATGTAAGTAAATGCGCAATATAAAGTGTCTAAAAACATATATAATATATGCACATCATACCTCCAGACTTAAATCATTGCTTGTCCTCAAGCAAAAACCTACAATCTATATTCACGTGGCAATGATGTGCATCATAATCCCTAGTGATTCACGTTAATCATATCCTATAGTTTCAATGGTGAGCAAGATACAAGGATTTATTTGAGGATGACCTAAGTAATAGTTCTTCGTGCTCGGTGCAAATGGGTGACCTAACATCTCAAGTGTCAACTCCCAAGCCTAGTCAAGTTGTCATATAACCATGTTCCTTATGCTCCCGGAGATAAGCACTTACCTGCCACACACATGGTTCATCTTTCTCAAATTACATAATGTCTCAAAGGATAGCTCGGATCAAGAAAAACTTAATAGTTATTTCCCAGTAACCTAACTCGGTCTCAAAGGGGTAACTCGTTAGCTTCCACTCACGATAACTATTTTTGTTCCCTTATTCAATCATTTTTTATATGCTTATATATAGTATTATGTAGCACTAAAATAAGTAAGGGATTTTTGATTTTTTCAAATGAGTTGACATGATTCGAGTTTTTCCAATAACCAAAATATAATTTAGAAATCACCTTAGAAATACAAGTACTAGTCCAATTCTATGAATCATGATTATTTTTAGATGTATCAACTATCAATATCAAGCATAGTATAAAACAGATCCTAGGACTAGGCCAATTCTCAAACTCATACACTTAAATACATGATCACTTCATGCTACTATAGATAGGAAAAAGTAGTTCACTAAACATACTAGTACATACATTACAATACATGAAAATCTAGATAAAAGCGTTCTAGCATTTTTGCAAGAAGAACAAGCCATGCTAAAATTTGATGATGGTGCAACGGACATGCCACAAAACTAACATAAACAAACTAAACAAATGCAGGGATAAAACTAATCTAACTCAAGCAAATGCAGAAACAAAACCAAACTAACTCTAACAAATGCAAAAACAAAACAAAATAAAACTATGTACATATGTACAACTCTCCCCCAGACTTAGACATTTCATTGTCCCAATGAAATCAATAAGGTGGAGCCGAGGGAGAATCGGGGAATCCTTCAAATTCGTTTAGAATATGTATCCAACCATTGTTTTCCAATTTTTTGTGATAATTGTGCATAGAGGCAATTTCTATATGAGTTTGTCTCATTATAGCCTGAAAATCCTCTTGTTTCTTCTAATCATTCCTTTGCACTTCCATGAAATCAATAATCTTTTGAAACAACTCTTCCTCTCTCTTGAAATGTTCTCGCATTTATTGAAATTATTCATCTGACATCAAATGATGTTGCTCTAGCAGATTTTTATGGATAGTCATGTCGTGATGAAGGGTATTTAAAATAGGTTGAAATGTAGAAAATTTAAACCTTGAAAGAGGGTGGCTACTTGAAGGCATGAGGTCGTGTCCCAATGGGACAAACCTTAGGAGTTGATCCAACTAAAGAAACCAATAGAGATTTCTATGTTGAGATCAAGACAGTCTGAACTGTCATATTCATGCATACTTATATTGGTCTAACATCTGTTTTGCAGGACTTCTATTATTATTGCCTATGCTAACTCTGTTTTCAGGACTTCTATTATTATTGCCTAACTCTATTTTGCAGATGAAAACAAAAGTCTGATTTAAAGTGGGTTTGGTCGACTAAATAGGAGGTTCAGTCAACCGATCAAGCCTATATGGAGAAGATTAGATTCAGTTCTGCAAAAATGAAATTCACTGGGATTAGTCGACTGATCCAAGTCAGTCGACTGATCAAATAAGGCAATAAACAACTATCAGATCGAATCAACGCATAAAAGGTAAACACAGGGATTAGTCGATTGATCATCTAGATTAGTCTATCGATCAAGCATGATTTTCGGGATTGAACGGATCAAATCAGAGCAAAAAAGGAAGGACACGGGTTTAGTTGATGGATAGGAGGATCAGTCGACCGAAAGGATCCATTGATTTATAGGTTTTTCAATCGACGGAATGCAACCTATAAAAGAAGCCCTCGGGGTCTGAGCCAACAACAACTACTCACTGCTCTTCATCTTGTTACGACTGCTTCTCTTCATTCAAGATTATCTGCTACGACGTTGCAAAGCATACTGACACCTATGCTTCATCTACATTCTTTGTACTGTCGGTATAATACTTTTCTATTATTGCATATATTAAGGAGATAGCAATGTGTTGCTATCCTCCTCATTCTCTATGTACGAGTTTGCTTATTCATCGAAAGTATTTCGGAGAGAAGAGCTTTAGTGGACCCATCGATATAATCCAAAGGGTCGTGGGTTCTTGGAGTAGGAGTCAACTGGGCTCCGAACTAAGTAAAAAGGAAGTGTGCTTTTCGTGTTTTGTTTTAATATTCTGCTGCTACATTGATTTACGTAAAAAAGAAAAAGTTTTAATCGGGCGAGATTCACACCCCCTCTCTCGTCTCCAACGATCTAACAATTGGTATCAAAGTAAGGTTGCTCTGAAAAGACTTAACAGTCTTTGGAGGCCTTTTTCTGGTTCATCACTTATTCATTTCTCTATTATTTCTTTTCCGCACTACTAATCCCAAGACAAAGTATTGGATACTCTGCTTTATTTTTTTCTTGTAAAAAATATGTCTCAACAAGAAGGTTTTAGCACCGTCCGACCTCCCCTCTTCAACAGCGATGATTTCCCATATTGGAAAAGGAGGATGAAAGTTTTTCTCAAGACGGAATTCGACCAATGATTCATAATTCGGCATGGCTACACAACACCAGTCAACGAGACTGGAGAAATTAACAACCTGAAAAAATGGACAATCTAAATGAAGAAGAAAGCACAAACTGACTCAAAGGCACTAAACACACTCCAATGCCATCTAACCAAGGAAGAATTCAATCGAATCGGTCCATACGACAACTCCAAAGAACTATGGGATCGACTAATCAAACTACACGAAGGAACCGACGATTCTAAGGTAACAAAATATGATTTACTATTAAATTAATTATTTAATATTAAAATGCAGTCTGGGGAAACCGTGACGCAACTCCATGTAAGAATCAAAGACATCATCAATGGGCTCCACCTCATCGGCCACCAACTCAAAAATTGAGATATAATAAGGTATGCCATAAACTCCTTCCCTCGAAATACACTATGGGCATCTATGGTAGATGCTTATAAAGTTTCGAAGGATCTTTCCATAATTAGATTACATGAACTATTTTGTGAATTAGAACTACTCGAACAAACTAACTCTAGTCAGGCCGAGAAGGGTATAGCTTTTTACATAGGTCAAAATAAAAGGAGGATAAGGCCAAATCTAGATCAAAACAAGAATCTGAAAGCGAGTCAGATTCAAATTCAAAAACCGAAGAATAAATGGTAAACATGGTAAGAAGATTTTTTATCAAAAAGAAATTTGCCAGAAGAAACCAAAAGAAAACACAAGACGACCCAACCACACCAAAATTAGAAGTAACATGCTATGGGTGCAAGAAAAAGGGCCACTACAAACACGAGTGCCCTAAGGAGGGGAAGCCCAAGTTTTCAAGACGAAGAAAAGCACTTAAGGACACTTGGGATGACTCATCCTTAGAAGATTCGGATGTGGAAGAACCAAAATAGTCAAACCTTCTAGCACTCATGGCAAGAAACGAGGAGTCCGAGTCTGAATTCGAGTCCGACTTTGAGTCTGAGAGAAGCCACTGGTCCATGCCTGTTTTAGAAGGACTAGATGAGGTAAATTTTCTAACCAAATCTCAAATTATTAAAGTAATTAAATACTTGTTTAAAAAATTAACTAAATCTAAGGATTAGATTAACTTACTACTTGAGGAAAATAACAACCTTAAGATGCAAGTTAACTTGAACCCCTCAATTGACCAAGTTCAAGTTGGAACTTCAACTCAAGTTGCAAAATTGAGGAAGAAAATTCCAACCTGAAAGGCCAAATGGAGGGACTCACGAAGATGTTGGAAAAGTTCAACTTGGGTCCAAGTGTCGATCGAACAAACTGTTACGTCGACCTAATAATCGAAAACTCAAAATTTAATGCGGTTAAAGTTATTAGTCGATCGAACACTTAGCTCAGTCGATTATTAACTCAAATCTGACGCGATGAAAATGGTAGAAATCAATATATCTGTCACGCCCCGGGAGGGTATTTATCCGACGAAAATCGGACAACACCTCCCCTGTACGGCGGATAATTTCCTGGATACATAATACATCTATACTCAAATACCCAACACGGGTATGTATATCAAACACAATGCAACAATATACAGAAAATACCCCACTCGGGTATTGCAC